>WBMZ01010093.1:0-51355 GCA_013400975.1 Atrichornis clamosus
CGGCGGGGCCGGGCCGGGCCCGGCGAGGCCGCGGGGCCATGACCGAGTACAAGCTGGTCGTGGTGGGCGCCGGCGGCGTGGGCAAGAGCGCGCTGACCATCCAGCTCATCCAGAACCACTTCGTGGACGAGTACGACCCCACCATCGAGGTGCGCGGGGCCGGGGCCGCGGGTGCGGGGTCTGGTGCGGGGTCGGAACGCTCGGGATCAGAAATGCTGGGAAAACTCTTCCTCGCCGAGGTCTCTGCCCGTGAAGTGGATGCGCTGTGAAGTCCCTTCAGCCCAGCCCAGCCCGGGGCTCTGGGAGCGGTGCCTCTCCCTTTCAGCCTCGGGCTTCCTAAAGCGGCCAAAGGCAACCAAAGAGGCCACCACGGTTCTGTTCAGGGTGTAGGTTCTGCTTACAGTGATGCTATTTCTTATAATCTTTTTTCCCTCTCCTATTAATTGAGGAATTTCTTTAAAGCAACAGGACTTTTCTGTTTTGTAGCAAAGGTTGAGAGAGATTAGAGTCTCATTCAGAATGTGATAGTTTGCGTATGGTTTAAAATATGATCGTTTGAGTATTATTTAAAATGTTGTCGTTTTAGATGCTGGTAGTTTTTCATTAGAGATGGCTAAGAATCACAGAATCCAGAATGGTTGGGGTGGAAGGGACCTTAAAGCTCATCTCATTCCACCCCTGACATGGGCAGGGACACCTCCCACTATCCCATGTTGCTCCAACCTAACCTTGGACATTTTACAGGGATGGAGCAGCCACATCTTCTTCAGAACGGCTGCAAAAGCTCTTCTCTCACCCCTACCCGTGCTTTTATTATTATTTTTCATCAATACAGCCCGAGGCAGACAGGAGCAATGCAGTGTTTTTCCCTAACCTGGGCTCCCCGTGTGTGTGCAGGACTCGTACCGGAAGCAGGTGGTCATCGATGGCGAGACGTGTCTGCTGGACATCCTGGACACGGCGGGGCAGGAGGAGTACAGTGCCATGAGGGACCAGTACATGAGGACAGGGGAGGGCTTCCTCTGCGTCTTTGCCATCAACAACAGCAAATCCTTCGCCGACATCAACCTCTACAGGTACAGCTGGGGCTGCCCCACGGGGACAGGGTCGGTTGGGTGGGATGAGGTGGAGCAGTGGAGCGGCTCGGTGAAGGCTGAACAACAGACAGATGTTAAATCTCCCGCTTCTTTCAGAAGGTCTTTCCAGCTTGGCAGTGTTCTGTGCCAGTCATAGAATCCCAGAATGGTTTGGGTGGGAAGGGACCTTAAAACCCATCCAGTCCCACCCCTGCCATGGCAGGGATACCTCCCACTATCCCAGGGTGCTCCAAGCCCTGTCCAACCTGGCCTTGGACACTTCCAGGGATGGGGCAGCCACAGCTGCTCTGGGCACCCTGTGCCAGGGCCTCCCCACCATCTTTAGTCGATTAAGAGTGGGACAATTTTTAGGGTTGCTGTGTTAATCATTAATCACCCCATCAATCCATGCAAACCCTCCAAGGGCTGTCAGAGGATGGTGCTGTTCAGGGGTGCCCGGTGACAGGACAAGGAGCAACGGCCATAAACTACAACACAAGAAGTTCTGCCTCCACATGAGGGAAAACTTCTTTCTATGGAGGGTGGCGGAGCACTGGAACAGCTGCCCAGGGAGGTCATGTCTCCCTCTCTGTAGACATTCCAAACCCACATGGACGTGTTCCTGTGTCACCTGCTCCAGGTGACCCTGCCTTGGCAGGAGAGTTGGGCTGGATGATCTCCAGAGGTCCCTTCCAACCCCAACTATTCTGGGATTCTGTGAATCAGATGACATTTATAGCTACAGAATGTCATCTCTAAGGAAATGGGTGGGAAATCCAGAGTGGAGTATCCATGGGCTAGAAAATGAAGTGTACAAAGTAATTGTCCATCCTGCTGCTGAAATCCTCAGGTCCTGCTCAGCTTTAATACATTTTTGTAGCGCAAGATTGTTTGGATACTGAACTAAACCAGGTTTCATTTTCAGAAAATAGTTCCTAACTTTTGGTTTTAATTTGTGTTTCTAAAGAGAGCAGATCAAGAGAGTGAAAGACTCGGATGACGTGCCCATGGTGCTGGTGGGGAATAAGTGTGACCTGCCCACGAGAACAGTAGACACAAAACAGGCTCAAGAATTAGCAAAAAGCTACGGAATCCCCTTCATAGAGACCTCTGCAAAAACGAGACAGGTGAGAGGCTCCACTGGGGCCTGACTTCTCCCTGCCCTGAGATGCAGGAATGACATTTGCCCATGTGCTTTTTGTCCTATTTCCAGAAGCATTTTTCAATCCATTTACAGTTTTTAGCTTTTATTTCCCCACTCACTCTTAGCTTGAAGGAGTTCAGGGCTGGGCCAGTGCATGAATCACTTCAGACTCGTCCTGACTTCCCTTCAGGTGGCTCATGTTGATAAATAACATAGAGAATTAAAAAATTTCAACTCCCCTAACGTTACTAAATAAAACATAAGAACTAATTAGCAAAACAAATTTTAAAATATACACACAAAATAATAAACATAACTAAACCCAGTAAAAAGCAGATAAAGAGGCCTAGAGTGGTTTTTTGGCAAATTATGTAACAAGAAGCAACAGCACGTGCCCAAAAAAAAGCTTTTAAAAATGACCTTTAATACCAAAACATTCAATAAATACAACCACCAAAACCCCCTCTTATTAAACCTCCAAAACCATAAAAAACCTTCCAATAAGAAACAAAAGCATGCCAAATAATTCTAAACCAATGATATTTATGTATTAAATAAATAACACCTTTTAATCATAATAAAGAAATACCTTAGTCTAAAGTCTCACAAAACACAGAGAACAAAAAGAAATCCAAATAAAAAATACTAATCCTGCTTTCTAATACTCCAAATTATGTTAAAAAACGTCTTCCATCCAGTTTCAGTCTCATTCCACGTTGGCAAGAGGAGCAGCAGAGCTTCACCTGCTGTGGCTGGGGAGTGTCAGAGGCTGCACTCCCTCACCCCAGACCTGCTCAGTCTTCTTAGCTTCTTAATGAGAGCCAATTAAAAGATTATGTTCACAGACAGAATTCCCCAGACTGGACTAATGGGCTTCTCCAAAGCTCCCTTGGCCACGTGGCTGAGTCCAGCCCACCTGCAGCAGGGGGAATGAGGCAGGAAAGGTGCTGTTATTTAGCAGTAGCCAGAACATTCTAAATAATTAAAGTACAAGAATTCTAAAACGGAGGTGATTAGGCAAGGAGTAACTTGGAACCTCCCTACAGATACAGTTTTCCGTGGTTTTTTTGATGGCTCTTGGCCCAGGAGGAGTCAGGAGAGGGTTTGGGACATCAGTGTGAGTCTCCTCCTCTCCTGAACCGTGGCATGAGTTGGGTGCTGCTCTTCCTGTGGAACTGTGTCTTTCAAACACCTTAAGGGATTGTGGGGTGCAAAGACCAGTGATTTCAGAAGCTTCAGGAGGGAAAACACCTGGCCTTGTGTTTGCTCTCAGGGTGTGGAAGATGCTTTTTACACCCTGGTGAGGGAGATCCGGCAGTACCGGATGAAGAAGCTCAACAGCAGCGAGGATGGGAACCAGGGCTGCATGGGACTGTCCTGCCTGGTCATGTGAAAAGGTGAGCTGCAGCTGCACTTTTCCACTGGCTCCTTGTCCCTGTACCTTCCAGCAATTGATACGTGTGGCTTAGAAATGCTGGTTGCTATAGCTGGGGTTTTTCTCCCTTTTATATTGATTGGATTGGATCCTACAGTTAATTCTAAAAAAAAATTAAAATTCCCCTCTAAGGTGATGACAAAGCTTAAGAAAAAGAAATTTCATTCACATCACCCTTTTGGCTGTCATGTGGGTGGATGGAACAAGATGATCTTTAAAGTCTCTTCCAACCCAAAACATTCCCTAATTTCCACTGATTTCAGTAGTGTGATTTTTCTGCATCATTCCTTTCTATCTCCTTCCTTTGGGAAACCACTTGGACTGTTTGGAGAATGTGTCATTTCTGAGGAAACACCTCAAAAGAGGGGTGTGCACAGCTGTGCAGCCACCACGTGCTGCTGAGTGATTGACTCCTGCACAGCTTCCCTCGAGCTGTGCTCCTCTGGAACGTTCCAGGATTAACCAAATAAATAATCCCCGTTCCAGGATTAACCAAATAAAATGGTGCAAGTTACGAAATCTGAGTTCCCAGCTGAGAGAAATTCCTTTCAGCTGTTCCCTAAGAGGTGTTGCTCATCCCTGTGAGGACAGACAGACCAGCTCAGGACACGCAGAGCTGCACTGTTGCACTGCACATCCCTCCCAGAGCTGGACAGAGCTAATTAGTGCTAATTGGGGATGCCTTTCTGTTCCAGATGCCAAGAAAACATGGTTCAGGTGCAGCTGCCGGACGAGTCTCCACCTCCTGTGCTGCATCTCCTGCTGCTGCCCTGCAGTGTTTTGGTGCCAGGGACAGACTCTTGGCACCAGAGTTAATTAGCACAAGGTCCTTTTCCGTGCTCCATCTGAAGAGAACATCCATGGCATCTACCTCCCTGCTCAGCTCACGGAGCAGCAGCATCTCTGGATGTACTGGGATTCTTTTCTCTTACCTGGGTTTGCCCGAGAAGAAAACCAGTCACAAAAGTGAACTATAGAGACTAAATGCTGTGAAAAAGATGACACTTTACCTCTAGAGTAAAAGCTAGAAGTGCTGTGTGTCCCCTGTCTGTTGGATCCCGTGCAGTGCTGTCAGAGGAGTGGCCCAGGGTCATGTCACACGTGGTTGTGCCACCAGGAATGCCCCTGTCCCCTCTCAGATGGGTGTCTGCTCTCTGTGCACCTGTACAGCAAAGTGCGACATCTCCAGTGCCAGGAGTGCCACCTACCTGATCCTCCATTTCTGTAATAAAAAGGAAAATCTTTCCTAATTTAAGTGCCTGTTTGCTAAGAAGATTTGAAGTTGTCCCTTGGGTTGAGGAGAACCCCAAGGACTGGAATTTCTTGGGAGCTCATTGTCTTAAGCAGGCAAGTGTGGTGTGGGTGCTCTGTGCCTGACAGGACCCTACAGCAGGAATTCATAGGCTGGAAGGTCCAGCAGGCACTTGTGAGACTCTTGGACAAGGGAGGGGACAGACTGCATCTGTGCTTTACTTTCTTTGTGGGTGGAACAGTTTATAATCTGTATTGTTTTCCTGCAGCATTCAGATCTCTTCCAAGTTGGACCAAACCAGTCAGCTGTTCATTTTTAACATGAGCTGCCGACATTTCTGGGCAGCTTCTCACTAATTAATCTGGTAACTGGAGGTTGGTTTGGACAGCTGCTATTCAGCTCTCTCTGTAACTTGCAAATTGTTTTATTCTGAATGATTTTCTTACCACGGACTGTAAAGAGTCTGTTCAAAATGTAAAACGTGGTTGGAGAGTTCCCTTGTCAGGGAAGGAGTCTGGGGTTTGGGGCTGACTCTGTTTGTCAGGGGTGCAGAAAGTGGCTGCCCCATCCCTGGAAGTGTCCGAGGCCAGGTTGGACTGGGCTTGGAACAACCTGGGATAGTGGAAAGGGGATGGGATGAGATGAGTTTTAATGTCCCTTCCCACCCAAAGCATCCCAGGATTCTGTGGCAGAGGGCAGGAGGCAGAAGCTGCCACAGAGGCCTGAGCCAGCTTCTGCTGCAGCATCCTTGCAAAACGAGGAAGGAAATGAGTTCAGTGCTGGCTTCACAGAAGGTGTGGGACAGGCTGATGGGAATTCTGGGCTTGCTCTGACAGCCTCCAGCTGAGGGAATTGCTCTGAGCTGGGCGAGTTCTTCCCAGAACAAAACGCTGTCACCTGGCTGCCCGGGGTGCACGGGTGTGGTCACTGCTGCAGCACCTGCCCCTGCTCCTTGGAATGCCCTGTCCTTCTCTGGTCCTGCTGGCACTGGGTTCCTTCTGTGTGGTCAGGCAGGAAAGCTGAATTCCCAGTTCCTCTGAGGAGGAGGAAGGAGCCTTCAGCCAACAGAGGGAGCGTTCGCTCAGGGCCAGGCCAGCGGAGCAGGGACATTGCAGCAGCTCTGTTTCAGGTTGTTGGTGTCAGTCACAACTTAATCTGCAGTCCTCAATTTCAACTGGAAATTAGAAATCAGTAAATAGAGAATAATTTTTTCCTCTTAATAGTGCTTCCTTCACTACTTACATTCTTAATTCTCTTCCTGGAAGGAAGAGGATCAATCTGCATCACATTTTCTTCATCTGTGATAATCCTTATGAATACTTCTTCCAATTTATTTTAACTGTGACTGATATGACACTGATAAGAATTAAACCCACAGAAATTTAAATGTAAAACATTATTTTCCAGCACCATACACACAGTGGTGGGCAGAGTTGTGGATACCATTGGCTGTGGCTCGAGTTCACTTTGTTTGATGTTGCCCAGAGAAGCCGTGGCTGCCCCATCCCTGGGAGTGTCCAAGGCCAGGTTGGAGCAGCCTGGGATAGTGGGAGGTGTCCCTGCCCGTGGCAGGGGGTGGAGCAGGATGAGCCTTAAGGTCCCTCCCAACCCACACCATCCCCTGGCTGGTCTCATGGTGCAGGTTAAACGTGACAGCACTGCCCCCACTGCACTGCCAGGGCTGGGACAGTTCTGCCAGGAGCAGTTTTCTGTGGAAGCATTCCCTGTGGCAGGAGGTGACTGCCTGCTTCTGAAGAGATGTGGGACACGTTGCTGTCCAGTGAATAAAATTACCCCTGGAAAAGGAGGAAAAGCTTTTGGGACACACATCTGCTCAGGCAGGGTCAGCAGGAGGGAGCAGTGTGGAGTTTGCGGGAGGGCTGAAAGGTGACATCCTGTCATCCTTTGATTGCTTGGGAAGTGTAGGAGTCTGTTCCCTGGCAAAGCAGGACTGTGAGAGCACGGCTGCCTGCGGCCGTGGGAAGCCTCTGGCATCTGATGTTTGAAGGCTGTGTGGTCAAGTTCCTTTTGGATGGAGGCTCATCACAGCAATGCTCCACACTGCACAGCATGCTCTGGTTGTCATTAAAGTGTACCAGCTGCAGCTCCAAAAGCTGGGAATTCTCAGAAATGTGTGGGAACTGACTGGAAAATGCATCTGCTTTCTCTTTGCTGTTCCCTTTCTCTTAGGGCTCTATAAAACCTGAAAAGGGAAGAAGTCCTGGTCTGTATTTATGTCACCTCTGGAACCTTTAGACGGGTTTTTAGGATTTTTTCAGTTTTTGGGATGCTGCAGAGCTGATCTGCACAGGTGATACTCCCATCTCCATTGGTGAAGTTCCAAATCCTGCAAATAATACAAAATCAGGGTGTTGTCCTAGTCAGGAGTGTGAAGTGAGTGGTTGTGCTTTGTTTCCAGCTGTCTGTAGAGAACCCTGGTTTTGTTGGCAGCCAAGAACTGGGAGGACAAAACCCTGTGAACTTTTGGGAAAACTTATTTAGAAGACAAGCACAGAAGGTTTTGCACAAGACAGGGCCCTGGAAAAGGTGGTTTTGTAGATTTGGTCCACTCGTTATTATTTGAACTAACAGCACAACACTGTGCTCGTGCCAAGCTGATTCCACTGTCCTGACTGGGCAGAACAGACATCAACAACTTTGAGGTAAAATGTTTAAAAAGGGTAAAGCTCTTGTTCAGAAATTCCTAGTGCCAATAACTGTAGTAAATGTTTTTGTGGCTGAGAGCAGCTCTGTGAGGAGCCAGTGTAACTCTGTGGTTGTTGCTCTTTGTGTCCCCACTCCGTGGTCTTGTCAAACAACCGCTCTGATTTTGCTCCTGTCCTTGGTAGGACTTTGGGTTTAAACCAGGATGTTTAAGCTGCTGTAATTTTCAGTGCAGCTCAGTGACTCAGAATTGGATTTCAAGCAACCTCTGGTCTGGGGGAAATGGAGAGCAGTGGAAGTTTGCATCCCAGACCTTGAGTGTCTGCCTGTGTGTAACCTCCAGGGTGGTTGGGAACTGTTGGGATCTGGGCTTTTAACCCAAGGGCTATTTGTTGTTACTTGGTTTAATTATTTGCTTTCAATAATGCATCTCTTTTGGTTTGTATGGAAGTAAATTATTTTGCTTCTTAAATAACTTTTTTTTAAGAATAAACTTCGAATTCTTTGGTTGTTTTCTTTGTGATCTGGGCATGGGATCCACGAGTGGGTTGCAGAAGGGTTGTCACAGTGCCCTCTGCTCTGCCTGTGGGGTCAGATTTGCTCCAGTTGTCACTTCTGCCATGGGGCATGGTCAGCTCGATCATTTGTGTGCCCTAGGGCACCAATGAGCAGTGAGAGTGGCCTCGAGCCCTGCCACAGGCTTGGGCCAGAGTCCACTTTTAATGACTTCCCCACTCTGTGCATCTTGTGTTACTGCTGAATCTCTGTTTGCGGTGAGTTCCCTCACAGTATTTTTACTTTGTCCTTACTATGTCAAAAAATGGAGAGGAAAACTTCTTTACTTGATATTCCAATGGCAAAACCAGCTGTCAAGTTATTGCTGTGCCCAAATCGTGCTCTGTTAGGCTTTTAAATTGCTTTATTCAGCCTTCTAAAACACTCCCCCGTCGGCTTTCCTCCTGCAAAAGGCAAATTGTGCTGGACCACACAGTAAGTAAATGTGCTTCAAGGGTATTTCTCCTCAGATGTTGTGTCAGGCATCTGGAACCCGGAGTCCAACCTGGTTTTTGTGCCAGGAATTTAAAAACAGACCCCCAGGAACAGGGACACACAGCTCCTGGCACTCTGCGGCTCCAGTAGTCACTGCCTGCCCCTAAAGGATTCCCAACATGAGTTTGGGTGCTAAAATCCCGAGGGTTTCCTGGCTTCCTGGGAGAGCTTCCCTCCAATGTGTGTGACCTCTGCAACACCCTGTGCCTACACACGAGTCCGCTCCTCAAGGACTGCCCTGGAGCAGAGGCTGATTTCACCAGCCCTGGAGGAATCTGTGCACGGCAGGACAAAGAGCAAGGTGGGGAGAGAAGAACTTGCTGAGGGTTTTCTCAGTGCTGGGAGAGCCCAGCACAGCCCAGCACAGCCCAGCACAGCCCAGCACAGCCAGGAGTGCCCTGGTGAGCGCCACGTTACCCCCTCTCTGTTCACACTCTTCTTCTTCAGGAATTTAAACCATTTTCCAGCAAAACTTGCTCCATGGCTTCTGTTTGGGCAGCTGCCCCTGTGCTGTGGATGCAAGTCCAGGAAAGCTGGAGGAAGATCCTGCTCAATACCCCGAGCTGCCAAATTTCTGCCACATCCAAACATTTCCTTTGGCTGGACCTGGGCGGAACGAGGGCAGCTCAGAGGTAAAAGTGTGGGGGTTTAGGGCCACGCCGAAGCCTCTGGGTGTGAATCACTCACTTTCCAGCTGAAAAAGAGTGGGAAGACAGGTTGTTTGTGTCAGTCCTTGAGTTTGCAGAGGCCCTGGATCTAACTTTAGCACAGCGTGCCCAGGCTTTACTCAGATTTCCACCATGAGCCCACCCAAGCTGACCCTGTGATTAAAAAAGCTGAGGGATCAAGAGACGATCAAGATTCTTCTCTTGAGGAAGATGACCTCTGTATCCTAAAGGTTATTTTTGGTTTCAGATGTGAATCCCAAGATCCTGGTGTATCCAGGAAGGTTAAGGGCAGATATAGTCCTGGTGGGAGAGCAAACAGGCAGGAGCCAGTTTGTATGGACCTGGAATGAAATAGTTAAACAATGATGTGGGGTGGGGACTCCCAAACTTGGGGATGGGGAAGAACAAGGAGAATTCAGGACCTGAAGATTTTATCAGCATGAGAGAGGAGACCAAGGCTGTACCAGCATCCCAGCTTTGCCCTGGTGCTGCACCTCTGCAGGTTGGAGGGAGGCAAATCAGTTTATATTCCTGGGGAATAACTGGGAAGTGGGGATAAAATTTCCTGAACTCTGGAGAATGCCTCAGTTGTCACCCAGCATGTTTTGAAGCTGTGCCCATCAAACAGTAGGCACATCTTTTCCAGAGAGTTTCTGGATGCTCTGGGAATTATCTCAGCTGGAGATGCTGTGCCAGGTCTCGGCTCACCTCACCTCACTGGTTGTGCCACAAAGCTCCCCCTGCTCCTACAGATAAAATCCATGGCTTGTTATTTCCAACTCTGTATGTTATGTAGGTAACTCTGTCACCTATTCCAGCCTTCTTCTTGGACAAGACCTTTCCATAGCTGTTCCTGCAAAACATGGCACAGGAATCCCTTGGATGTGCATATAACTCCAAATAATGTTGTCTTTTCCAGGTGGTTTTTGTGTTCCCTTCAGTGCTATGGCAAAGTCACCCTTTAACCAGAGCCAGGCTGTGTCCAAATGCTTTGCTTGACCTGTCCTGTTCCAGGACAGTTTTTCAATGCCATCAAGAACTGAAGTATAAACAAACAGGAAAATCTCTGTTTCACATCAAAACTATTCCATCCTCCTGACCTGTTCAGGTTCACCACTTCCCACCAGGAACGAGAGTCAGAAACTCCGAGCTACCCTGGTAATATGCAGAGCACAACAAATCCTGGCTTTTTTCTTCCTACAGGAGCTGTTTTCCAGCTGCAGGTGAGATCTGAAGAAGGTCTGAGGACACTTTAAAGGAGGGTACAGCCCTCAGTGCTGGAAATGTGCTGGAATGCCTCAATATGCTGGAAACTCTGCTAAGATGAAGCCAGGAGGTGCCTCCTAACCTGATACCTGCTCTGCCAGACCCCAGCCACGTGTGGAGCTGAAGGAAGAAGTTCCTTGACCCACCCTGGGTTGTACTGAGAGCTGCTCTCTGTAAAATACACCTTGGTTATGGCTCACCACACACAGACCTGAATACCAACATTATGACACAAAGGCAGTTCCTGAAAAGCTCAGGAACAAAATGCGACTCCTTGCACCTTCCTTCCATTTGTGGGATTCAGCTGGGAAGAAGTGAAGACATCTGGGCAACCCTGTTGGTAAAATCCAGGCTTTCAAACAGACCCCTCTCTCAGGAAAAATCTCTGAACAGCACAGGTGAGAGCACATCGTTTGTTCCTATCCGCAGCCCCTGTTCTGGTGGGAACACCCAGCCTTGGGAACTTCCTTTAAACTTTTGGTTCAGCACAGAAGGTATCAGGTTTAGTCCCTCTTAAAAGACTGGCTTCCACAGTCCACATTAGAAAGGTGCAGCTGTCCTGGGAAGCAGAAATCTGGCCAGACACCAGGTGACACTCCACGAAACGTTAAATGAAAGCCTGGCTTAAAGGAGAAAATTAATTAAATTTGAGCCCTGCTTTCACCTGTTTCAGTGCAAGTGTTTGTTGCTGCACTTTAAATAGTCCCACAGTTGATCTCCACTCTCCTTTTAGAGTGGGAGAGTCTGATTACAGGGAAGGGAAAGCAGTAAAATTAGTGTTGGGCTGTGGTGCAGTCGCTCGGCCCCTCGTGCTCGGGGACAGTTGGGTGCCACTGAGGCTCTGCAAACGCTGCAGCGATGTCCCGGGTGAGAATTCCAGGTAGGTCCAGGAGAATTCCAGGAGAGCCCAGTGTGAGCCAAGGATCCACAGGGCAGGCTCCTTAGCCCGTAGCCTCCGAGATTTGGATGTGTGGAGTCCAGGGGCCTTCGGGCATTTTTCTTCCTGCTTGGAGACATTTTTGGATAGCGCAGCAAAGAAATTGTGTTGTTGTTTAAATCTTGCTCTGCTTGTACTGAAGGAAAATATTGTCTCTCCTGCAGTGCAGTGTGTCCTGTAATGACACCATTAAATCCCTGTGGAAGGGGGCAGAGGGATTTCAGGAGTCTCTGGTCAACCTGGTGAACTCAGGAGATGTGGGGAGCTGCGGTCCCGAGGGGATGGGAGCACGAGCTGGGCAGCAGCAGTGGGGCCAGCCAGGCTCTGCAGAACAGTGCAGAGGGACATGTGACATGTGACTGCAGAGCCCCGAGTGAGATCAGCACCAAACAGCCCCGATAAGAGCATGTTTGGAATTGTAGGGCTGTGGTGGGAGAGACACTGTCCTAGAAGTCAAGCTGGTGCTAAAGCCTGGCCCTGCACCATCAGTGGGAGGCTGTAAACCTTGCTGAGTGTAATCCCCATCCACTAAAGAGATGAAAGGTCAAACTAAGCATTTCTGGGATGCTTTGTTTGCAAATGAATACGTGGAGTCAGAATTCCAGAGCGTGTGTTCCGCAGGCTGGGCTTTGGGAAGTCAGTAGCTGGTGAACTGTGATGCCAGAGCTCCAGCCTGAACTGCTGGCTCAGATGGACAGGGCAGGAGCTGCACCCTCCAAACGTTGCTGCCACCTTGTATGACCAGGAGTGAGGATCTGTGGAAGTGCAGTGTCTCAGCTGTCTGATCCTGTTGGGAAATAAGTGGAGAAGTGACCACAGGGGGATGGAACTCGGCATCTCTGAAATGACCACCCATCCTGAATGGCCACAAGTGAGGGCGAGTCATGGGCAAAAAATAGCAAAGCCTGGTGCTCCAAGTCACTGAAATATCCACTTGCTTGGTCAGCAGGAGGAGGCTCCTTGTGTTCCTTCTGCATCCCTGGACACAGGTGTGGGGAGAGACCTTCCCAGCCAGCTCAGTCTTGCCACAGGACTGGTACCTGTCAGTGTCTTGTGGTGTTGACTGAGGTTGTCTGGGTTCTGGAGAATGCTCCACCTTGGGCACTGCAGGGAAAGCAGAGACCGTGTCAGGCAGCAGCTGTGCCAGAGCCTCAGGTGGGATGTTCCTGCAGTGGGGTTTGGTGCCTGCAGTGGGGTTTGGTTTCTGCAGTGGGGTTTGGTTTCTGCAGTGGGGTTTGGTGCCTGCAGTGGGGTTTGGTGCCACGCCAAGGCATCCCCAAGGTTCTGCCCCAGGACAGGCAAAGCAGAACTCACATCTCAAAGTGGCAACTTCTGCTCTGCCTTTTTATTCTTCCAGTACCTAAAGGGGGCTACAAGAAGGATGGAGGGACTTTTCACAAGGGCATGGAGTGACAGGACAAGGGGGGATGGCTTTAAATGGAAGGAGTGTAGATTTAGATTGGATATTGGGAAGCAATTGTTCCCTGGGAGGGTGGGGAGGCACTGGCACAGGATACCCAGAGAAGCTGTGGCTGCCCCATCCCTGGAAGTGTCCAAGGCTGGATGGGGTTTGGAGCAACCTGGGATAGTGGAAGGTGTCCCTGCCCATGAGATGAGCTTTGAGGTCCCTTCCAACCCAAACCATTCTGGGATTCTATGAATCAGTTGTAAGTGGAAGGTTTTGCCTAAACTTGTACTTTGCTAATCCCTTTTTAATGACTCATGATAAGGCAGAAAGGCTCAGATTTTGAGGAGCTAATCACAACAGCTTTTATTTTGTCTCTGTTTTATCTCAAACAGCAGAACACAAACGTGAGTATTGCCGGGTTCCTCTATGCTCTGCTGTGTCACTGCCTACACATGATCACTGGAACCAAAGAGCATGATCATGGTGATCCTTCAGCAGCTGGAGAAAGGCTATTTCCTGGCAGTGCCACCTCTGGCTCTCGGTGTTACACACAATGGTCCCACCTTTTGGTCCTTTGATACAGCACCAAAATATGCAATTTGTTAAATATTGTGCTGGCACCCTGAGTGCTGGTGAGAACCCTCTGTCTGCTCTGCTTTGGTCCTCACCCGTGACCATGTCCTGTGTGACACCTCGATGGTGAGGCCCATCCTTGGGCACTGGTCCTCGCCACGCTTGGTGCTGAGCTGCCAGACCCTGCTGTCAGTGCCCCTGTGCTGCCATGCAAACGTCTGCTTCTGGGAGATGCTGCCAGCAGAGCCCTTGGGCTCTCGTTTTATGGTATTTTGTAGGCAGTGGAAGGGCTTTTAACCTTCCTTCTCCTCCTTCATAAAGCTCCAGCCAGCCTTGTGTCGATGGTGACTGTGGCACCTTTGCAGCACAATGCACGTGGGGGGCTGGGGGCTCCCCAGCTGGGGCTGCCCAGCTGCACTGGGATGGGGGGAGCTGAGTGCTTGGGCTGCCGGCTCTGTCCCCTCCATCCACACCTCTGTCTTCCCCCTGACTTGTGGAGCAAGTGGCTTTCAGGCTCCCTAGATCTGTAAGGGCTCTGCCAACTTCCCCAGTTTCCCCCCGGTGCATGCTCCCGTAACTGCCCTTCCCAAAGTCTTGCTTCTCTCTGGGCCTTTTGGCAGCACCCTTGGACTGTTTTTGCTTTTCCTGCTGTACTGGGGGTATCAAGCATATCTCCAGCCCACCAGGTTGGCCCAGCCTTGTTGCAAAGTTGGGAGGTGGCTCAGAGTCTTTTCTGGCACCACAAGGAAATGGCAGCTGAGCACGGAGCTGCCTGCAAGGGGCACCTGCCTGCTCCAGTGGCTGGGAATTGTTCCAGGGCCTCTTCCAGCTGCCCGTGGGACACTGAGCTCTGCTCCTGCTCCCTGCAGAGATGGACGAGTCCATGCGCTCCTTTGCCGAGAAGATCTTTGCCTCGGAGGTGAAGGATGAGGAGGTCAGGGGAGAAATCTCTCACTTTGACGTGGAGGAGATCTGCCCCATCTCCCGCCAGGAAATGACGGTGCACATGATGCTTCAGGAGAGCAGTGCCACAGTGGAAAAGCGGTGAGTTCCCAGGGAGCCTGGGCAAGGAGAGGAGCACAGCCTGTAACCCTTGGCTACAGCAAGCAGGGGGGACATAAATCAAGGCCTGTGGGAACAGCTCACCACACCTGTGGAATAAATCCTTGATAATCCCAGGGTATCTGTCAGGTACTCCAGGATTTCCTCTCCAACTGTTCCCAGTGTTGGACAGAAAGACACCCTTGGCCTGTTCCCTGGGTGTCACCACAGCAATGGCCACAGAGCTGCTGAAGAGGGACACCTGGAGACTCGGGAAAGCTGTGACTTCCAAAATCTGTGGCTGCTTTGTGTGCTGTGGCCTGTGCTTCTGGCAACGTCTGTTTAAGGTGCTCAGAAAGCACCATTTGTGCTGTGCACAGCTGGAGCATGGCTGTGGGAAGTGCCCCTGACCCTGCACCTGTGTGTGGCCATGGACTGGGGCTGTTTGCCTGAGGCTCTCCCCGCTGCAGGAAGAAGCGGATCCGCATGAAGACGGCTGCGCTGGCCGTGTCCGTGGCTCCCAGCTCTGTCACCAGCCAGTCTGCTGCTGGTGATCCCAACTCCTCCAGCCCCCAGAACCAGACCGTGCCTGACTTCCAGCGGGTGCAGATCACTGGGGATTATGCCTCTGGGGTAGGTACTTCCATAGCTGCTCCCTTCCCATGCTGGTCACCACCTCTGGTCCCTGCCTGTCCCTCAGAAGTGCCCAGTGACACAGGGCTCTGTACCAGGCGCAGTGTGGAGAGCGTTTCCCAGCTCAGTCTGTGCCTCAGCAGCATCTGGTGCATCCCTGCTGCGTCCCTGGAGGATCCAGAGCTGAATTCCTTTGCAGGAGCCTGTGGGGTGCTGCAGGCTTCCATGGGATTCTCCAGGGAGGGCACGGCAGGGCTGTGCTCATTCTGCCACATCCTCTGTGCTTGCACACAGCTATATCTGTCCAAGGGCTGTGCACATCCAAGAATCCCAGGACGGCTGAGGGAGGTCACCAAGGCCCTGGCACGGGCAGGGTCACCCAGAGCCAGTTGACCAGGACTGTTATCACATCCTGTGCTAATCCTGCCTCCTTCTCCTCCTCAGCCTCCTGTTACATTTGTGCTGCTTCTAAGAACTCTCCTTGGAGCTGCGTAGCAGAGCAGCAATTAGGGGAACCTGGAAATGCCTCCCTGCTCAGGCACTGAGCATATTCCCCCTGCCATGGCTGTGCTAGCTGGGAGTCTTGGTTTCCCAACTACTCCACCCTGGCCTCTTGTGACCGCCCCAAACACTTGTCTGTGCAGTAAATCAAAAATTGTAGACACACTGGGGCAGTGTGTGTTGTTGTTCCTGCTTCAGTTTCAGTGTGGGCTCCAAAAATAGCTTTTAGTGTTTTGCCCAAGCCTGGCTTCCATTTCAGGGCCAACTACTGATTGCAGTGAGGAATGTAAGAGGGGGTGACATTGGAATTCACTGGTTCTGGCACCAGGAGCTTCCCTTTGCCATGTCTGGGTCTCTGCCTATCACCATTCCTTGCCCTGCTCCAGCAGGGGAGGAAGGGGATGATTGGTATGATATAATGTATGATAGATATATGACAGGATATGATATGATATATGATGATATGATATGACAAGAAAGTTGGAGAGGGACTTCTTACAAGAGCATGTAGTGATAGGACACAGGGAATGGCTTCCCACTGCCAGAGGGCAGGGCTAGATGGGATACTGAGAAGAAATTCCTCCCTGTGAGGGTGGGGAGGCCCTGGCACAGGTTGTCCAGAGAAGCTGTGGCTGCCCCATGCCTGGAAGTGTCCAAGGCCAGTTTGGACAGGGCTTGGAGCAACCTGGGATAGTGGAAGGTGTCCCTGCCCTGTCCCTGAACAAGATGAGATTTAAGACCCCTTCCAACCCAAACCATTCTTTTGATATTTTGATTTTGATTTCTTTTGATCTTTTGATATTTATCTCTCTCCACCTGGGTGCACCAGGGTGTCTCTCAGACACCCGTGTTCCAGTTGTGTGGCTGCCTTCAGCACCAACCCCCTTGCAGGTGACAGTAGAAGACTTTGAAGTAGTCTGCAGAGGCCTGTACCGGGCGCTGTGCATCCGGGAGAAGCACATGCAGCAGTCGCTGCAGAGGTTCCCCCAGACGCCCTCGCAGTACCTGCGCGCCATCGAGGGCGAGCTCTGGAGGCCCTCTGACGTTGGCCCAGGTACATCCAGGGTCTTCCTCTGGCTTCAGCACGGGGCAGGGCTCAGGAAAGGGTGGTGGAAGTCGCTTGCCCAAGCCTCCTCCGTGGAGTCACAAGGGGTGTCCCTGCCCGCTGCCTGGGGCGGGGGAGCAAGGCAGGCTGGGGAGGTTTGGGCTGGCAGCCTGTGCCTTATGGAGTTCTCCTTTTGGTGCAGTGTTCACCCCGCCAGTGAAGGATGGACAGGATCCCTTCGACACTGGGAATCTTGCTGAGGATCTGGGATACCATGTCCAGATGAAGGATGGGGTAGTTTATGTCTATGCAGACAAGGCAGCGGCTGAGAGAAATGAGCCAAAGGACCTTCCCTATCCCAACCTCGAGCACTTCGTGGATGACATGAACTTCCTCTTGGTCCTGATTGCACAGGGGCCTGTGTAAGTGCACAACACAACAGGTCCTGTCTCAGTGGGCAGAGGGAGGCCAGGGCAGCCCCCTCCCCTTCCTGGGAGGAGGGAGGAACACGCTGATGACACACCTGGCTGCCCAAGTGTCCTCGACCCTTGTCAGCCCTCTTGACTTGGGTCTTAAGCAAAGCAGCATTCGGGGATTGGAGACAAGACCTGCAGGTAGGCTCCCACCCAGCCAGGCTTCCTTCAGAGCTCTGTAATAGAGCCAGCAGAGGCACCTTAGGGAAGCAGGGCTGGCCAGCACCAGCTCCTCCACCTTGGGTGAAACCTGTGCCCCTGCCGAGGGCTGAGGAGCCCAGTGACTGTTCTGCCCTTTGCTCTCACCAGTAAGACCTACGCTCACCGGCGCCTCAAGTTCCTCTCCTCCAAGTTCCAAGTGCACGAAATGCTCAACGAGATGGAGGAGATGAAGGAGCTGAAGAACAACCCCCACCGGGACTTCTACAACTGCCGGAAGGTAAATGGCAAGGCTTAGACCCCAGTGACCCTGCAGAGGAGCTGTCTTGGTGCTTCCCCTCCCTGGAAACTGGATATTGGAGTCTGGTCTGTAGCACCAGCATGGTTCTGGGAATGGGAATGTGCTGACTGGGTTGCTCTTGGCAAAATTGTGCCATCTGGTTGTGTTCACCTGCTGGGCTGAGCCCTGCTCCCACACTGTGCTCACCTGAGGGGTTTGTTAGCCTCCCTGGGATGGTACCCCAGCATCCCAACTTGAAGCTGTCCCTCTGCTTTCCCAGGTGGACACACACATCCATGCTGCAGCCTGCATGAACCAGAAGCATCTTCTGCGTTTCATCAAGAAATCCTACCGTGTGGATGCCGACCGTGTGGTCTATGACGCTAAGGGCAAACAGCTCACTCTGAAACAGCTCTTCCAGCAGCTCAATCTGCACCCCTATGACCTGACAGTGGATTCCCTGGATGTCCATGCTGTAAGTGGTAGGACATTTACTGTAAGATCACTCTTGGATCACTCTCACCCCACTGTAGGCACGGCTCTTCCCTTCCCTGTGCACCCACGCACGCTGTGTGTGTTAATGCTTGTGGCAGGGCATAGCAGCTGCTGGTTTTCCCATTTGGGGTGGTTTGGATCAGTCCCTGCTCACTGCCACACTGTCAGGGCAATATTTGACCCGGCTGCTCCCTGCCCCAGGGCCGGCAGACGTTCCAGCGCTTTGACAAGTTCAATGACAAGTACAACCCCGTGGGGGCCAGCGAGCTGCGGGACCTCTACCTCAAGACAGAGAATGCCATCAACGGCGAGTATTTTGCTACCATCATCAAGGTATGGAGAGGGGGCAGGAGAGCATGGTGAAGCTGTGGTGCTGCTGTGGCTTCCCGTGCCACGGTCTGCTCTGGGTTGCAGGAGGTTGGCTCCGACCTGGAGGATGCCAAGTACCAGCACACGGAGCCTCGGCTCTCCATCTACGGGCGGTCGCCTGAGGAGTGGCCCAAGCTGGCCAGGTGGTTCAACACCCACCGGGTCTATTCCCCCAACATGAAGTGGATGATCCAAGTACCCAGGATTTAGTACGTGCTGTGGGTCTGAGGGACCACTGTGCCTTACAGATCCCTCACACCTGAAGAGGTTGTGGGGACAGTGGGCCATGTTGTCCCTCTGCTAGCAACTAACCCCTGTCTCTGCCCACAGTGATGTGTTCAGGTCTAAGGATTTCCTCCCCCACTTTGGGAAAATGCTGGAAAACATCTTTGTTCCTGTGTTTGAGGCAACTATCAATCCTCAAGCCCACAAAGAGCTGAGTGTCTTTCTACGCCACGTGAGTGTCACCCGCTGACGTCCGGTGTGGTGAGAACTCTCATTCTTGCTTGTGCACAAGAAATGGGGTATTTGCCCTGACATGGAAAATGCCACCAGTGGGCTTGTGGTCCTTCTGCCACATCCTGGGAAGGGGGGTGTGTGACCAGAAATGCAGGGAGGGGTCAGAGTCCCTGAGCTGGCTGCTGTGGGGCTGTGAATTGCTGCCCACTCCCCTCCTGGGGAAGGTGTGAGCTTTATTTCTAGTCCTGGACAGTGCTTGAGGTTTGTGAGGTGTGAGGTCTGCAGCCTTGCCTGACACTGCTCTGGGGGGGCATGGGGTACAGGCTGCAGCTGGGCTCTGGTGAGCCGTGGTGAGCCCACCTGGGCATGATGAGGTGGAGATCGTCAAAATGCACCTTTTTTGTTACCCTGCCAAGCAGATCACTGGCTTCGACAGCGTGGATGATGAATCCAAGCACAGTGGACACATGTTCAGCACTAAAAGCCCAAAGCCAGAGGAGTGGTCTTCTCAGAAAAACCCATCCTACACCTACTATATCTACTACATGTATGCCAACATCCTGGTGCTGAACAACCTGCGCAGGTGAGGCCCAGGATCTGTCAGGGGTCTGCCTCATGACTTGTCTCAGCTCTTTCTTTGTGTGGAAAAAGTGCGGCTCTCCTTGCTCTGGCCCCAGTGTATTTAGAGCATCATGTCCCAGAGCAATCCAGGCACTCCTCATGAGGAAGTGTGATGGACTGGAGTGAAAGCTTAGGGATTGCAGAGATGCGTGTGAGAATAAAAGAGAATGAGCAGTGTTCTCACAGGTCAAGCTGGATTCTTGGGGACCCATGGCAGGGGGAGAGCTGGGCCTGAAGTCAGGTGCAGCCACCCAACCCTGCTGTTTGCCTGCTCTGAGTGCTCCTTCCCTGTGCCCAGGCAGCGTGGGATGAACACGTTCCTGTTCCGTCCACACTGCGGGGAGGCCGGGGCCATCACGCACCTGCTTGCAGCCTTCATGACAGCAGATAACATCTCCCACGGGCTCAACCTCAAGAAGGTACGTGGAGCAGTCTACCAGGAGCAGCCCAGGCATGGCAGAGCAGGAGGGAGTGTTCACAGCTTCCTCCGTGTAGCTGGCAGTTGCTCGTGCCTCTGCTTTACACTGACACGGACAACCTGGCTTCAGGCAGGTGTTAAATGGTTCTCCGGTTTCTCCAGGCACGTTTGGGGATGTGGCTGAGAAATATATTGGGGGTTCAGCCTCACAGACCTATTGCAGAATATGATTGTTATCACTGGAGCCAGCTGAGTTCTGACATCAGACAGGTTTGAGCTCTCTGGCCTCTCGTGCTCCATGTGGATCCTGAAGGATTGATTGCTGGCTTGCCTGTCTCTTTCCTTGCACACAATCCCTGGCTGGGGCCTGGCCTGACCTGAGGAATGACCCCAGAGAGGTGGAAGGTACAGCAATTTATCCCTAACCTGGTACCTCTGCTCATCTTTGCAGAGCCCGGTGTTGCAGTATCTGTACTTCCTTGCCCAAATTCCCATTGCCATGTCCCCACTCAGCAACAATAGCCTCTTCCTGGAGTACGCCAAGAATCCACTGCCTGACTTCCACCAAAAAGGGCTCATGGTGTCCCTTTCTACAGATGACCCCATGCAGTTTCACTACACCAAGGTACAGTAAGCTGAGCATTGGGGCTGGGACTGTGGGGCTGGGACTGTGGGGCTGGGACTGCACGGGCCTTGTTCTTCTTGGAAGCCAAGGGCACCTGCAGAAGGCACTGCATATGCTGGGCCTTCTCACCCTCCACCAGCAGAGGTTTAAATTGGATATTAAGACAAATTTCTTCACTAAAACAGTGGTCAAGCATCGGAATTGGCTGCCCAGGGCAGTGGTGGAGTCACCAGCCCTGGAAGTGTTCAAAAAATGAGTACACGTGGCACTTTATGATACGGTTTAGTGTCCCTGGGGGTGTTGGTTGAAGGTTGGACTTGATCTTGGAGAACTTTTCCAACCCCAGTGATTCAGTGGTTCTGTGACCTCTGCGACAGCCCCTGCAGAGCACGGGCTGTGCTGGCAGAGGCTGCTGGCCCCTAACTAAGCCTGTGCTGTAGGAGCCTCTCATGGAGGAGTACGCCATCGCCGCCCAGGTGTTCAAGCTCAGCACCTGTGATATGTGCGAGATCGCCAGGAACAGCGTCCTGCAGTGCGGCCTGTCCCACGAGGTGGGTGTTCTGTCCCACGAGTTGTGTCCTGCACTGTGTCCTGTCCCACGAAGTGGGTGTCCTGCCCCATGAGGTGTGTCCTGTCCCACGAGGTGTGTTCTGTCCCACGAGGTGCGTCCTGTCTCACGAGGTGTCTGTCCTGCTGGGGTGGCACTGCCCATGGTGGTACCTGCTGGCCTGAGAACGGCGACCAGCTCCGCCCACAGACTCAGGGCTTCTCCACCAGCGTCTCCCTCGGGCGCTGCCAGCAGGGGTCTGAGGTCGGTACCGCTGTCTTTGCCTCTGGCAGGAGAAAGTGAAGTTCCTGGGTGAAAACTACCGGCAAGAAGGGCCCGAAGGCAATGACATCCGGAAGACGAACGTGGCCCAGATCCGCGTGGCCTATCGCTACGAGACCTGGTGCTACGAGCTCAACCTCATCGCCGAGGGGCTGAAGAACGAATAGGCGCGAGGCCGGACAGCGGGGCCGAGCAGCGCCGAGGCCGTGTCGGACTCTGAGGGCGCCGGGGCCGCGGGACGGGCGCAGTAAAATCCCGCCTGTGAAGCGGCTCAGAGTGCCCTGAGGGGAGGGGGCGGGATTATCGCCTGAGTGACGGCAGCGCCGGCCAATGGGCTATGGCGTCCTGAGCCCCGGGGCGGGTGAGGGCGGGTTCTAGACCTGAGTGACGGCTGTATCAGCCAATGGGCGACGGCTCCGTGAGTGCCGGCAGAGTCCTGCGGGAGCGGGCCGAGGCCGGGGCGGGGAGGGGCGGGAGCGAGTGGGGCGGGGCCTCTCTCTGAGCGACAGCCATAACAGCCAACGGGAGGCTGCTTGGAGCACTCCGGGGTGGGGCGAAGGCGGGACCGCTGACTGAGTGATGGCTACTCCAGCCAATGGGAGGTGGCTCCGTGCGCGCCGGGAGCGTCCTGCGGGAGCGGGGCCGGGAGCGGGCCGAGGCCACGGTGAGACGGGGCAGGGGTCGGTGGGAACGGGCGGGCAGGGGCTGCGGCCCCGCGCCCCGGGGCTGCGCCGGGAGGGAGAACGAACAGCCCGAGGGGTTCCCGCAGTCGCGGCCGGGCTCGGAGCTGCCGGCCCCGAAGGGTCCCCGTGTCCCGGCTCCGGACAGGCGGGGAGCGGCCGGTGCAGCATCTCCCCCGTGTCGGACGGACGGGAGGAAGCAGGTGCCCGCTCCAGCCCTCCGGCAGCCCTGGAGGAGACCCAGCTCGGAAGGGGAGCCCGGAGGTGTGGTGGGTTTATGTCCCAGACTCGTACAGTTGCCTGCGGAGGGTGCCGGGAGGACCCAGCCGGGGGTGTCCGGTGATGGGCACAGCCGGACACACGGGAGGTTCCTTCTGAACGTCGGGGAACACTTCTCCCAGTGAGGGTGATGGAGCACAGGCTGTCCAGGGATACTGCAGAGTCTTCCTCCCCGGGGATGTCCAAAAGCCACCCTGCTGTAGGTGCCCCCGCTTGAGCGGAGGAAGTGACCTTCAGAGGGTCTCTTCCACCTCAGCCGCTCTGTGATGGTGTACAGAGTTTAAGGAAAATTATGTCTTACTAGGCTGGGGTGATTTAGGTCTCACTGGACCTGAGAGGTTACAGAGACTGGGGCACGCTGGACCAATCCCCTTTGCCTTTCCCAGTTCACTGCATGCACACCCCGCTCTGTTCCAGTGACCATGGCTGAACATGGCCTGTCTGAGAGGGCACCTGGATGTGATAGAGCCCAGGCAGTGCTGGGAGCAATTCGTCTTGACAGCTGGGACTTGCATCAGCAAGTGATGGAGGAAAAGTAGAAGAGCAGTTGCAGGAAAACCAACCTCTGGAAATGTGTGTTGTGGGCAGTGATGACTGGATGATCTGGCCTGGATCTGACCTTGAGCCCTAGTGCTGTCCATTGCTGCTTGGCAAAACTCTTATCTCAGTCTTTCAGTATGGATGTGACTCACTCTGGGACACGTTATCTGGATGGTGTCTGAGAGGTTTTCTGGAGCTGCCTTGGTCTGTACCCTTTGAACCTCCTGGGGCAGCTGCCTTGGTGCTGCTGAGACTTTCCCAAAGGAGCGAGTGGCTGGTTGTGGTCCCACACAGCCTGTCTGGGGTGGCCCATGTGAAGCCACACTGGCTCTGTGGACCACAAAAGTGGTCATGGCTTTATGGGGATGTCAGCCCTGGGGGAAGCTGAAATGTCACCTCTGATGGCAAGGAATTGCTCAAGGAATGGACCAAGGAATTGCTCCAGGAGAAGTCACGTTTGATTTTTAACTCCGTGCCCACCGTGGGGCTCAGCCCTTGTGTGCAGCTGCAGCATTCCTGGGGCAGGCAGCCAGCCCTGGTGTAGGGGCTGAGTCAACTGCTGTTGTCAGTATTGCTACCCTGGGCATTCAGATACGGTGAGTCAGGTTAAAAACCCAACACTTTAAAAACAGTACATAGTACACATTCTGTCCATGTGTCCCTCTGGTACAGAAGCCTTCAGGGCTTACATGTTTAAAGTGGTCTGGTTTGGGGCTTTTTTTAAATCTTGAGTAAAAACTTACTTTCAAGAAGTTGAATTTCATCACTTCAGAAAAAGAGTCAGCACAAAAGTCTTAGGACCCATGGCAGAGGTCAGACTCAACCTCCTTTTGTGGTCTCAGTAGGGTTATCAGCACATTTTCTGTGTCCAGGGGCTAATGAGGCAGAACTGTTCCTCAGCAGGAGATGCAGCAGCATGGAACGTAAGGAGTTAATACCTCATGGTTAGAGTAGCTTTGTATCGAGATGGAAATGACTAAGCACACTGCATTCCTGAAGTGTTACTTATTTTGATATAAAATCTGCTTGTTTGGTACTGCCCATGTCTTTCAGGCATCAGCATGGCAGGGTTGCCCAGAGGAGCTGCGTGTTTGTTCCGCAGAGGAACAGAGTGGGAGTAGCTGAGAGCTCTGGAAGGGGTCCTTTCCCTCCAGGAATGAGCTGCCAGCTCCCCTAGGCTGCAGAAGACCAGAAACTGTTGTTTATTTGGCTACTAACACGAGAGGCTTGGCTCTCTGGGGTGGTGTGGGACTGCAGGGCTCTCATCAAAGAGGTGAGATTGCCTCAGAGCTGCACGGGCTGGTCCAGTCGGTGTGTGAGTGTTCCCAGGAGCAGGACAAGGTAAGGTGCTGTGCCAGTGCCTTTGTTCAGCCCCTCCTGCAGGGTGGCCGGGGGGCTCAAGGGTGCCAGCAGTGCATGTGGTGGGTGGTGCGTGGGCTTGACCTCAGCACTAGAGAGGATTTTATTCTGGAACAGCACTGGCAGCTTTCTCTCCTTGAGAATGTGGTTTGAGGGAACGGAATTGTCTTGAGGCTTTGCATGGAAAATGTGTAACGTGCTCTCTGGCTTTCAGGACTGGAAAAAGAGTCAGGGTTACCTGTCATGTGCTGTGAATGTGCCTCATTCTTCTGCTTTGGGAGCTTTCAAACAGCGTGGATCAGAGAGGCAGTCTTTTGGCAGAAATGCGTGATGTTTTGTCTAGAAATTATATAAATTTTCCCCAATCTGCTGCTTCCAGTGAAATAATTCAGTATTCTTGACTACCCTTATCTCCTCTAAGTTCTAATGCAGTCAGGATGATAAATTTGGCTTCTCTGGAAATACTGGGAAGCACACTGGAGCCACTGAAGGAGTTTGGAAGGAGAGGTAAAGAGGGAAAGCAGTCACAAGTTTGGTTATTTTGTGACAGGAATGATGTGTGTCTTGCCTGATATGAGTGCTGGCTGCCTGACCCAGGTGGTCGCTGCCAGCTCTGTGTCCCTGAACTGTGTTTTTGCCTGTCCTGGACTGCATTTGGGAGTTACTTAACTTGGATCACACCAGTGTGCTCTTTCTTCATCAACGATCGGTCTCTACCCTTGCCTGTGCTCACGTGATGAGCTGAGATTAAATGCCTGGTTCTTGACAGCAAGCCTGGACAGGTGAAGAGCTGCATTCCTGTCCTCCTTGGATGGGTATTTTGGAAGAGACTGTTCAGAGAGCAGCTCTGAGCAGGAGAGAAGCTTTAAGCTTGTGCTCTGCTGTCTGTGGATCCCATTCCTGCATGTTCAAGGCCAGGTTGGTCAGGCCCTGGAGCAACCTGGTCTGGTGGAAGGTGTCCCTGCCTGTGGCAGGGGGTGGAACAAGATGAGCTTTAAGGTTCCTTCCAACCCAGACTGTTCTGGGATTCTGGAATTCCATGTGCTGGCCAGGGCTGTGCTTCTCCTCCGCGTTTCTCAGCTCCCGGTTGTGCCTTATCCTGGGAGCACAGATGTGGGCAGTGGGAGAGGGCAGGAGCATTAGGCCATGACCTGGGCCATGGCTTGATATGAGGAAGCAGAAATGTGTCTGTGTGGCTGAGGGAGCTGCAGCACAGGCAGTTTTTGTTGCAGCCTTCCCAACGTGAGTCGTGGGAGGAAGGACATGGAGCAGGCTGGCAGCCAGCAGAGCTGCCCGGCTTGGGCACAGGAAGGATGGACTCCCCTGGGAAGCTGTTCAGGGCCACTCAGCCTGCTCTGTGCAGAGCTTTGTCTTCATGGATGTTGGATATCAGGAAAAAGTTTTGCCCCCAGAGGTTGGTGGGGCTGGAATGGTCATGGCCCCAAGGCTGCGAGAGCTCCAGGAGCATTTGGACGACGCTGCCAGGGATGCACGGGGTGGGATTGTTGGGGTGTCTGTGCAGGGGCAGGAGTTGGACTGGATGATCCTTGTGGGTCCCTTCCAAGCATATTCAGTGATTCTCTGCAGATGTTTTGCCAGACTGCTCCCGAAGGAGCTGACAGCTGGAGTTTTGGGAGCAGAAAGCAGGCAGCGCTGTTGGGAAGCGAGGGAGCCATCGGTGCAGCGTGAGGGCTTGCTGTGGGCATGGGCTGCACGTGCTGCAGGGATGCATGGGCTGGAATTGTTTAGTCCTGTGGATAAACCCACAGCTCCACACTGCAGGATCCTTTGGGTTCCTCTCCCTGGCCAGTTCTGCATCCAACAATCCCTTGTCTGAAGCCCTGACAGGCACTGAAGGAGCCTGGTGTGAAGCTGGACTGGCTGAGGAGGCTGCGTGACCCCTCTCCTCACCCTGGCTGTCCCTGGCAGAGCCTTTCCTTCTTTTCCAGCCCGTGTCTCAGCTCCTGGGGAGCATCCTGGAGTGCTGGTGCTGCAGAGCAGTTGCAGTGGCACAGGAAAGGGGAGAGCTGCTTTCCTGCCTGCTAATCAGGGCCGTGCAGGCACGGATTGAGGAAGGATGGCTCTGCTCCGGCTCAGGATGTTTTGGCAACAACGCCTATTTATAGGAGAGGGCAGGGGCCCCTCGCTGGGTGTGGGAAGAGGGTCTCCAGTGCTGTGGCTGTGGAAGCATTGGGAACAGGCTGGAATGCTGATGAGGGACAGGGGCTAATGATGGAGCAAATATCCCCAGCTCCGTGCTTACCCAGATTGTCCAAGTTTATCCTGTCGTTGCTGCGTGGGAGAGTTACCAGCAGCTGTCTGGGGCAATGTGCTGAGCAATTCCAGGAACCCACGCTGTGGAGACAGGCAGCAGGGAGCTGCTTCCACAGCCACAGTGCTGCTTTGGCATAGTGCACCAAGGCTTGTGCCATGTGTGCCCAAACCACCCCTGAGCTGCTTGGGGAGCCCTGGGATGTCCCTGACCAGTGAGCTTCCTCACTAATGCTATCAAGGAGATCTGCCAAGGCCAGTGCTTTGCTTTTAATTGCACCACAAACGCCTCTGCCAGGCAGATCAGGAGCTCCAGGGATAGCCCCGGAGCCCTGGAATTTGAGGTGTGGTGCCAGCAGTGGGAAGGATGTGGGTCTGTGGTGGTGGGGACTCCACACCCAGCCTGGTGAGTGGCCCCTTGACCCCTTGGCGGGCAGGTTCAAGCTCCTGTGTCTCCCAGCTTGGTGTGCTGCCCATCCCTGGCTCTGCCCACTCTCCCAGGCCCTGGTGAGTCAGTGCTGGCCAGGTGTGGTACCAGTGGCTGTGGAGGACATGTGCCCAGGGTGGCAGTGGGAGCTGCCTGGCTCTGTCAGCTGGAGCCTGAGCACAGGCTTGGTGTGACTGATCCCTGGTCCCACCTGGAGCGACTCCGACTGCTTCCTGCAGGGATCCTCTGCTTTTGTGCATGTGTGGAATGGGAACTGCTTCCTGCTTGTGTCCTGCCTTTGGCAGGGAGACTTGGTGGTGCCAGGGGAACGTTCCCAAAGCCAGCCTGGCCTGAGCTGAGCACTCGTCTCCTAATATAAATGGAGGTTGTTAAATACAGCTGGAGGGCTGGAACTTCTGAAATGGGATAATTGCCCAGAGAAAGGGAGGAACAGGGCTTGTCAGAGCCTATGGACTGCTGTCTTCTGTCCACGATGAGTTTTCACCCTTGCTGGCACATCTCAGAATGTTGGGGGTGCCTTGTGAGCTACAGGTAGAGCCAAAGGGCTCCGAGGCTGAGGATTCCACACATGAAATAAATGTCTGTGCTGAGGCCGTATTGGACCTGCAGGTGCAGGGTCTGTACAGCCACCCCAGTTCTCTACATTCCTTGCTAGACTTTCTGGAGAATGTTTGCTGTATCCTCTGGGTTATATGTATGGGTAGTCTCAAGGAGCACAGCTCCTGTTTGTGCAGGCTCTCCTTGGGTAGGAGAAGCCCGAGTGTTTCTTTGGCATTCCTTCTCTGCTGATCTAAACAGGGGGTGATTTTTCTCTTGAGGATGAGAACTCACCAGTTTCTTCTGCCTTTTGAAACTTCCCTGGCCTCAAGCCACAGGCTGGGCACCACTTCCCTGCAGTCTCTTTGATGGCAGATTTAGGTCAGGTGTTGACAAACAGAACAGCAGGCAGGTTTTTACTTGTGTTGTGGAGCAAGACAGCACTTCTGGGAGGAGGATGCACTCCCAGTCAGGCTCTTCTCCAGCTGCCACAGCTCTTCCTGCCCTGTGTGAAGCAGCAGCTCCTCTCTGGAGAAGCAGATGTGGTTCCTTTTCTATGGAGCTGCCCTGGGGTCTCATGTCCTGCCGTGTCTCTGCTGAGTGGGGAGCTCAGGTGCCACAGGATTTGTCTCTGTGCTGCCTGAGCAGTGCAGAGCATCAGGAGGAGTTTCATTCCTGCAGAGGGGCTGGCTGAGATCCACGCTGCTGTGTTCCTCTGCCATTAAATAATTTCCTGGAGCTTGGACGCTTGGGATCCCTCAGTGTGTTCTGTTCCTGTTGTGTTTATTTTTGAAGCCGGTGAGGCCTCAGCTCCCTTTGGTTCCCCCTCCCAGATGTGTGCACAGACCTTTGCGGGGAGCGCGCTCTGGAAGCCCATCCTGAACATGTGATTTGGGGAGGAATGTTCTCCAGCAATTGCCAGGGAGCAGCTGGGAGTTCCGGGTGGGGAGCATGGCTGGAGTGCAGCTGATGGCTCTCGCTTCTGTCCGCAGGTCGGAGCAGCCAGCCCGGACGCCCACAGCTGTCCCACGCTGCTGTGGAGGCCCGTGCCAGCTTTGATGTGTGCAGGACGCGGGAGGACGCGGCCGGGGCTGGGCATGGGCTGTGTGTGAGCACCCTGGCACCTGCCATGCACCCCACGGGGTCTGGGGACAGCGGCTTCTCCCGCGTGGCCGCGCAGACCCTGTCCCGCAGCCACTGCCGCAACATCAAGCAGAAGATCTCCCAGTGGGAGGGGAGGACACGGGGCTGCCCCAGCAAGGACAAGCAGCAGCCCAAGGACTTCGGAGTCAAGTACGATCCCAGCTGCAACGCTCTACCCAGAGTGAAGCCAGAACGCACAGGGAATGGCAGAAAGGCTGGGTCCAAAGATCCAAAGAGCCTGGGGCTGGATTTCAGGGAAGATGCTTGGAGCTGCTGGCAGACTGGGGACTGTGGTGGCCCAGCTTCCCAAGGCAGGGGGAAAGGAGAGGGGCAAACAGGCTTCCTGGACCCTGGGGTAACGCTGCCCCCAGGGAACTTCTATACCTCACAAGCTCTGTGGAGGAGAGCAGATCCCCTCCGGCCTGGCAAAGCCCCTCCTGTTCCCTTGGACCTCCAGAGGAAGCGAGGGAGCTCTGGCTCCACGGAAAGGGAACTGAAAATCAAAGGAGTGGACTCTCTCTGCAGGGCAGAGAGGAGCTTGAAAAACATTTACTCCGAGGTTGAGGGGCAGGAGGAGGAGCCAGCTCGTGTCCCACCACCCAAACCCCGCAGGACTTTCCGCTACCTGGCAGAGAAGGGGGCTGGTAGTTGTAGAGATCACAGTGCTGCCAGGGAAGCTCCCCTGCAGAAGCAGTGTGGAAGGGACCTGGTGTCATCCTCCAACAATCCCGAGAAGAAAATAGCCAGCAGGAGGATCAGAGGGAGAGCCCTGAGGTACATAATTCATCTCTCATGTCTGAACCACATTTCCTTAAATCTGTCTCTAGGTGGGTTTAAGCAGCTTGCTTGCCATGATATCCTCGTGGAGATGCTGTTCTTGTGATGATGCCTCTGTTGATGGGAAAAGGATATTCCTGGATGAAAGTATCCCCTTTCCAGCACTATGTGTGCACTGCTTTTGCTGCTGACAATCTTGCAAAGAAGGCTGCAGGCTCCAAACAGATGTCAGCCCACACCTTAGAACACAGTGGAGCCCCAGGGAGAGACCTGCCTCCTCCCTGCCTGCTGCTTGCCCTGAGCTTGCCCTGGGCTGCAATTTGTGGATGGCAGAGGAGCTTTCTCTTGGGGCACTGTGGCTGCTGTTTGGCTTTCTTGGGAGTGAAGGATTTTCTAGTTGCTTAAAGCTGGAGGCTGTGGGTACTCCTACTGCAGTTAATTTTGAAATAGTGGCCAAGGGGGTGGAAATGCCAACTCACAAAAACATGAACACCCTGAGTATGAGAGGTCCAGTAGAAAGCATCTCCCTGGTTCTGAGCACTGCTGCAAGTCTGCAAAACATGGTTTGGGTTCCTGCCTCTGACAGGATGGGTCTGGCCATACCTGCTTGGAGTGTGCTTGGCCATGGAGCCTCCTTTCTAAATTACAAATCTCCCAGAGTAGGTGAGCAGGACTCACTTGGTGTGCTGGCTTTGACTGGGATAATTTTCTTCTTAGCAGCTTGTGTGGTGCTGTGTTTTGGGGTTGTGGTGAAAATATGGATAACACAGCAGAGCTGGGAGGGAACACAACAGGGACAGCTGACCCCAGCTGACCCAAGGGATGATCCAGACCATGTGATGCTGTGCTCAGCAGTAAAAATTCGGGAAGGAGCAGGAAGGGGAGAATATTTGGAGTTTGTGTTCCCAAGTCACCATTGCACATGACGGAGCCCCTGGAGATAGCTGAACACCTGCCTGCTGAGGGAAATAGGGATTGAATCCCTTGTTTTGCTTTGCTTGCGTGTGCAGCTTTTGCTTTACCTTCTAAACTGTCTTTATCTCAACCCATGCACGTGTTTCCTCACTTTTACCCTCTGATTCCTTCCCCATCCCACGGGGTGGGAGCGAGCGAGCGGCTGTGTGGGGCTGAGCCTGGGGTTAGACCCCAACACTTGGAAATCTGAGACCAGAGCAGAGCATCCACACGCTGGCTGGTTCCAAAAAGGACCACACTGTGTGTGGACTGGGGACAGCAACTCAGGCAGGTGCCTTTAGAAGAAGTGACACTGGTTTTCCTCTAGGAAATCTTTTGAGTTTGAGGACATCCAGGGCTTTCGCAAGCAGACGGCAGCCAGCAGCTCCCGCAGGCTCCGGGAAGGGACAAATGGCACTGCAGGATCCAGGCTCATCTACACCCAGTCAGAAGACAACATCTACGAGGACATTATCTGTATGTGCCTGTGCTTCTGGGGGATGCCCTCGCTGCATTTAAGGGTGGCAGTTTTGCTGGGGAGGGAGGGGTGAAGGTGGAGATGCTTTGAGGCCCTTTCCAGCTCTGGGACTGTTCAGGTCTTCCCCTTGTGGGGTTTTTTTGTTGGTGTCAGTAACACCTGCACGTGAACAGCCTGATTTCAGATGTCATGGAAGGTCTCTGGAGTTGGCCTGTGCTAAACTGATTTCTTTATTAGCCCCTGGAATGCTTTGCTTGAGTGCTGCTCAGAGATCGGTGTGAGCACTGCCAAATTAGCTGCTTTGCAATAGAGCTGCTTTCTCTGCAGAGGAAGAAGTGTTCTGTTTTGCTGAGTTCATGTGCAGTTTGCCAAGTTGATGGCAGTGGGTTAGAAGGATGTGGTGGGAACCTAATCCAACTTTAAGCAGGTCTCTCAGACCGTGCTAAAGCTTGGCAGACAGCTGCACACTCTCCCCACTTACATCCCTGGCAGGAGCGTGGGTCTTTTATCTCCTTTCATAAATCCCCCATCCAGTGCTTTTTCCAGGTCCTGCAAAAGAGAATCCTTATGAAGATGTCAGAGCACTGCCCCTACCCCTGTGGAAGGTCCCATCTGTCTGGAAGCTGCCCCCTGCCCGGAGCATCAGCAGGGCTCCCAAGGTAGGCTGGGGGGATTAAAGGGTTGGGTGTTTACAGAGTCATTCTCACAAGGCCCCTTGTTTGTGCTGACCCCCAGCCCCACATTCCCCACTGCAATTCATTGGTTTTCCCTATTTTTTATTGTTAGTTATTAGTGTGAATAATCTATAATGTAAATAATGAACAGCCATGGCAGGGGCAGTTGATTAAGGTGCTAAGGAGCAAAAGAGCAGGAACAGGAGAGTGTTGATGACATACTTGAGTGGATAGGGTGAGATGAAGGCCTTGGTAGAGCAGGTTTACCAGCTGTAATCTGACTCCCTTGACCCTGACCTTGGGCTAAAGCTTGATCTCACACTTAACCATCTCTTCTGATCCTGTTTTCCAGCCTCCCCCAAAACCTCCCTTCCTCAGCCGCAAGACACTTGAGCTAAAGCCCTCCCAGGCAAGTTTCCAAGGGAAGATGGTGAAGGACACCTCTCTGCCTGTCACCCTCTCTGAGTGGAAGCTCTTCCGAGCAGTGGAGGCTGCGAGCAGGAGAAAGAACCTGCCTTGGGTGAGATTTGAGTGTGAAATGCTACTTCTTGCTTGGCATTTCAGACCCTTGCTGCTTCGTGAGTGCTTTGTGAGTGACCACAGAGCTGTGTGTTGGCAGGTGGGTGCTGGTTGGCACTGCTGCTCCAACCATGCCCTCTCCAAGTGGCAGGGCTGGTGTCTGGTGATCTGAGTGCCAGTTCTGGCTGGGACAGTGGTGGATTTATTGGCCAAGAATCGGCAGACAAAGTGCTCAGTGTTGACCTGGAGGTCAGGGCTGTGTGTGAGTACAGGCCCTTCCTCGTGCTTTGCTATTTAAACCTTTTTCCCACTGTTTCCCTGGAGTGTAATGATGCTGGGTTTGTGCTCTTGGTGAGCTGAAGGGGCAGCTCTGTAATGCCATGTGTGCATGCCCCCTGCTCCCAGTGACTTCCCAGACTGATCCTTGTGTTCCACTGCAGGCCCTGAGTTATTGAATGGTTCTGAGGCCCTTGGTTACTTGGAATGTTGGCTTGGAGTTCTTGGCTTGGCATCAGGAACAGCTGTTCCATGGTCTAAAGGTGAAGAGGAGCTCTCAGGGATAAGAGCATTTCACAAAACCTTCATAGAGTTGTTCTCCCTGGCCTTTTCCTCCTGCCTGGCTGCCAAGACAGTTATGCTGCTGAGGCCAGAGGAGTGAGGAAGGCTTTTGATCCACAGAGAGGATTCTGTGATTCCTCTTTCACACAGAGGACTGTTCTAATTCTCGTTTGATGCCTTGGGAATCTTCCCAGGTGCTTGTATTGGTTACCAGCTCACATCCCTTGGTGATAAAAGGCAGCACGTGCTGTAGAAGGGCAGCTACAGCTTCCACTTTGTGCATGGGACTCAAATTCCAGTTGTGGTAGTGGCAAAGGACTTATTTTTGCCATAGTAAAATCACTTTACTTCTGCAGGTCTTTATTTCATGTGAAAATCACGTGTATTTGCTCAGATTGCACAAGGCTGGGAGGTAGAGCTGGACAGCTGCAAAGGACTTTTCAAACCTTTAAAGTGCTTTGGAGTATCAAGTAACTTCTGTCTGTGTTTTTAAACAAACCCTAGGTCTGGAAAATCAGGAAGGAGATGGCAAGATTATAAAACTGCTGTGATGGAGAGTATCTTTCATTTGGAGAGGGAAACTATAACGTTCTCCAAAAGCAAACCTATTCCAAAAATCTGGTAACAATTTACATGCAGGAAGAGCACTTTACTCTCTTTGCTCATGAGGAATTGAGCCAAGATTGCTCGAGAGATTGAGAAAAGGACTGGGGTCTAAAAAGACAAAACTTACTTTTTGCTTAAGAAACACATGGCTGCCTTAAACACACCCAGGGCGGTGACTCGGCTGCACAAAAATCAGAACAGAATGAAGATCCTCTAGGTGAGGTTGGATAAAAAGGGAAAGAAGGCAGATTTGGCAGGAGAAGCTCTGCTTTCTGCCGTGGGCAGTTTGCTCCCTGCAACCTCCTTGTGCTGGGAGCTCTGGCTGAGGCAGAAAATGGGGAGAAATCAGTTGGAAAAGGAGAGCCTGAGCCTGGTTTGCTGAGGTGGGGATAAAGGCTTGAGCTGAACAAACAGGTTCTCTTTAACATATTTTGTTTTATGCAGTATTTGTGGTGACAAATGGCTGGGCCCCACCCTCCTATGTTCAGTCTAATGAATTCTTGAGGCAGGAATGAACTTGACCTGCTCCCTGCATTTATTGTAAATCCTTCTCCACATGAAGCAAAAGCCACCTTTGATGTGGGGAGTCAGGAGCCCCTGCGGCACTGCCAGGTGAGGGGCAGGGCCAGGGCAGCTGTGACAGGGACACAGCTGGTGTCAGGACTTTGGGTTTAAGGCTGTTGTGACCAGTGGAAGGAAGATTTACAGCATCAACTCAGAGTGTCAAAATGCTGACCCTTCTTTCATGTAGCTTAGTCTGCACTGGGCTGTGCTTTTTTCCAACTTTTTTTCTTCCACCGGACCAGGTCTGTGGTCCTGCAACACAGACCCAATATCCCATCCCACTGCCTGTCTTCATCTGTGCAAAATCCCAGAATGGTTTGGATGGAAAGGACCTTAAATCCCATCTCATTCCACCCTCTGCCACGGGCAGGGACACCTTCACTACAGCAGGTTGCTCCAAGTACATCATCCTTTCATTTCAGCTACCCTGGGACCAGGACTGTGCTTGGAGCAGCCTTGCTCTGTGCCTCACTCGTGCTTTGGGGGACTCACTCCAGCTGACATCCAACTACAGCAGCAAACTCAAAAAATAACCCAGAATCCAACCCCCATGCTGCAGTGAAAGAGCTCTGCTTTTTCTGGGCTTGGAAAGGATTGGGATGCTGGAGAGAATGTTCTGAGCCCTCTGTGGTGGAGGGTTTGTAAGATGTTCCTGCAAGTGCCTTTGCATAGAGAATGGAGATGTGATGCCAGACAGTTTGTCACTTCAGCTATTTGGGAAGGCAAGTGTGACAGTTTCCAGAATGGTTGTACAGTCTGGTGGCAGCTTTGAGCTGTGCTGACAGTGATCCCTCTCTTGCAGCAGAAATCTGTGCTCCTTCTTTATGCGGGGCTAGGAGGGCTCCAGCCCCTGAGCCAGGGTTCCTGGCAGGATTTGGGCAGCTTTTCCCAAGTGCTGGGTGATGGCTGTAGGGCTGCCTTCCTGTTGGCACCCAGGACCCCCACATTAACCTCTGCTGCTGCTTTGGTTTCAGCTGGTACTGAAAATACAGGAGATCTTTGATTCCAAGCGTGGAAAGAGGAAGGTGAAGCTGCTCAGTCCTGCTGGGAGAGAAGCACCTCCAGTGAAAGGTATCAGGGTCTCCAGCACCACTGTCTGTGCTCTAAACACCTTGAGTGGCACAATTCCTCTACCCCCTGGCCTGGCACCACCTCCTGTTGCTGACACAACAGTGCTAAAGCCCAGCCTGGTGGCTGGAGTTGAGCTCTCAGCATCACCAGGGTCAGGAACACTTGCCTAACCCAAGTTTAACACTGTCACAAGTGGAAGATTCTGAGCCTGGAGAGCTGGGCTACTGGTTAAAAGTGCTTTTTCAAAAAAGCAGAGCAAAGCAAAAAATTCCTCAGAAAACCACTTGGCATGAGAACTGCCTCTGGCTACTTCACCCGTTGCCTGTGTGCCTTGTTCTGATTATGTAGCCATAGTATGGTCTTTATTTACAGTATATTCTGTTCAGAAACTCTGTTAAGTTTTATAGCAGCACCAAATAACCTGGTTTGTGTGCTTGCTTGTGTTCAGCTGACCTACCGGTCATTTATGGACAGCAGTGACTTGATATCAGCTCTGCCTTTTGAAATTTGCTGTTGTGACACATTTCCAGCTGCCCTTTGCTGATGCTTTGGGCAGGATTGGTGGGCAGCCCCGAGGGATGTTGATCTGACGAGTCTCTCTTTCCCAACTTTGGGTGTTGCCCATCTTCCTTCTGCATGGCTAATAAGTGAAAACTATGTGTGTTTCAGGTGAAACCAGTGGGAATGAAAGCGATACGGAAAATCAGCCAAAAAGTGAGTGAATCACAGGGGCTGGTCCTGTCCCCACAGCACTGCACCCTTGGCTGAGGCCCTGATGGGATGAGCACACTGACAGTGCAGATCTGCTGAGACAGGGACTGAGAGGCTCTAAGAGGCCACAAGCCTGGCTGTGACAAGCCAACCTCTGTTTCTGCCACTTCTCCTCAGCCCTTGGTTTCATACCGTTAATGTTCCAAGCACCAGAAGCAGAGTCATTTTGGGGTTGGTAGAGTCACACTTAAACTAAAATATGTCTGGTGGGAGATTGTCCCTGATCACCTTTGCTGCTAATGCTTGAGGTTATTTCCCCCTCATTCCTTCCCCTGATTCTGTTTTATGTAATGCTGTGAAATGTCCTTTCCTCTGGGGAAAATTCACCTGGGTGTTTGTCTGGTTCTGATGCCCTGAATTTGATCACAGACCCAAACTACAGACTTGAAACACCTACTTGGCTTTAGCTGGTTTAAGCTTCCATGTGAAGACAGATTAAACAGAAGGATCTGGCACAGGCTGCCCAGAGAAGCTGTGGCTGCCCCATCCCTGGAAGTGTCCAAAGCCAAGTTGGACGGGGCTTAGAGCAATCTGGGATAGTGGAAGGTGTCCCTGCCCATGGCAGGGGGTGGGACTGGATGAGCTTTAAGGTCCCTTCCAAACCAAACCAGTCTGGGATTCTGTGAATTGTTTTAGGTGTTTCATTTACTTGGAGGGAAACATAAAAGAGGCTTTGGCTTGGAATGAATAGTGAAATTCCTTTTTTTTATGTTAAGGAGAGTAGTGGAGAGTGAAGAATCTCTGCAGAAATGCAGTGATTGAGTCACTGCCTGATTTAAGAATGGTTTGAAAGTGTCTAGAATGTGTCACGGTGCCTGGGCCACAGGAATTCCTGACGTCAGAGGCTGTGCCTGTGCTTGTGAGTCTGCTCTGCCTGTCAGGACAGCCCAGCCTGGGGGTTTCTTGGCCAGGGAACTGCCTCTGCCTCTCCTGAATGCCTGTGGTGTTTGGAGTCCTGGCAGTTCCTGACCTGCTGGAGCTGGACTTCCCTCTCTGGTACCACGTTGTGTCACTCTGGGATGTGTGAGGTAACATCAGGGCAGCAGGAGGAACTTCAGTGTCCATCAGGAGGGATCTGCAGAGCTGCTGCAAGGCCAGTGCTCCCTGTCTGAATCAGAGGATCCTGGAATTGTTAAGGTTGGGAAATACCTCTAAGGTCATCAAGTCCAGTCATGAACCCAAAACCACCACCATATTCACCACTAAGGCACATCCTCAAGTACCACCTCCAGGGATGGTGACTCCACCACTGCCCTGGGCAGCCTGTTCCAGTGCTTAAAGAAATAATATCCCTAATATCCAACCTAAACCTCCTCTGGTGGAACCTGAGGTCTTTTCTTCTGGTGCTGCCACTTGTTCCCTGGGAGAAGAGCAGCTCTGTGCTTGAGGAGCTGACACAGGCTCCTGTGGAGAGCATGGGGGATGCTGGGCAAATTCACCCATCCCTTCTCCCCCTCTGACAGCGATGCTGAGCCCTCTCCTGTGCCCTGTAGGTGTGTGGCAGTGCCAGCCACAGGCTGGTTTGGGATTTACTCCTCTCTGCAGGTCGCCCCAGGTGCCTGAGGCACTCGGCCTCCAAGAGGAACCCGCACTACCAGACCTTGGAGCGGGATCTCATCGAGCTGCAGGAGCAGCGGCTCTTTGAGCTGTTCGTGGTGGTGTCCCTGCACAAGAAGGCATCTGAGGTGACCTACACACCACAGATCATACAGCAGTTTCCCACCAAGGTAGGGGCTGCATGGAACCTGCCCACAAAGCCACTCAGCTCTGTGTTTCCCTTCCTGAACTCCACTGCTCAGGGTGTGGGCTTGGAATGGGAAGCACCTTGCTCTGTTAGACCTAACGTGTAGCACTGGGAGGTTGTTGAATATATTTCTTGATAATGAGTTTATTATCTATTTTGGAAGTAGGAAGGCTCCTACCTAATGCAGGTTTCCTGAAGCCACAGGGTGTTTGATACCTGCTAAGGAGGAAGAGGAGGGCAGTGCAGAGCCCTGTCCCAAAGCTGGCAGGAACCTCATCCTGGCAATCTGTCATTTATAAACAGGGAGTGAAGCAATTTGACTGATGGTGCACAGGAACTGGAATCACAGGGCTTTTATGCTTATTATTCTTTTGAAAAAGAATAATAATAAAATGGCAAAGCTGTGTGTACAAGCCCCCAAAACAGCAGAGCTGTGGAAGTTAAAGTCCTGTGGTGAAAACAAGCCTTTTGAAATAAGATGTTCAGCCCAAATGGGTGACAAAATCAGTGTGTGACTCTGAATTATGGCTCAGTGTCCACAATTGGGAAGCTGAGGTGGAGCCTTGGTGCTTCTGTGGTACCAGATTGAAATGAATATTCAGTTGTTACTGTCCAGGCTTGTCCCTGCTGCCTTCCACTGAAAACAGAACAAAGCTGGGAATTCTAGCTGTGCCATCAGGAGAAAAACAGAGATTATTAAGGAATCTGCATTTCATCCACATAGAAGAGATGTTAGATTCATTAAGGGAGGTTGTGTGGGACCCCAGCAGGTCCCACAGTGTCCCACCTCCTGCTGCCTAAAGGATTTGTGTGCAAATAACTCCAGTGTCTTAAATGTGTAAATGCTTTAGATTCAGAAAATGCATAAGGAGCTCCGGCCAGGAAGAGTGCACAGTGTTAATTTAGTGGGTAAAACCGAACACACATGAATAATATCTGCTAAGAGTGCAAACTTTAGGGTGTTGGGAGGAAGAAAGGAATGCAGCAGATTTAGCTTTTCCCTGGTGCAGCCTCTCAATCTGTGCATTGCCTTTGGGAAGGGCACTGCAGGGTTCCCCTCCTGCTGCCCCAGCAAACAGCCCAGCTCTGCCATGTAGATTTTATAAATGCACTGACACAACAAATTATTTTCTCAGTATTTATTTACCCTCTGCTCAAATTAAAATGTTTTGGTGAGTGACTTTAGGTGGGACAGTGTGTCATATTGGGTGTCTCCCTTCTAATATTAGCCTTGCTTCCAAGTAATCTGCTGTCACCCTCTTCTTTGGGCTGTGTGCCCAAGGACATCAAAGCTTTTGTACAACTGTTACTCTGTGAAAATGCTGTTCTGTTTTCCTAACACTTTGTGCTGTCACAGCTTGGGACACTGGAATAGCCTGGATGTGCTGAGTGCCTAAAATCAACTTTATGCAATAAACTTTCCACTTGTCAGGGGCATTTCCTACTTAAACGTGTAAAATCCCATAAATTTCTTACTGAACACTTTCCTTTTGCCCTTTCTGGGCAGTTTTGAGCATGGAAAGTGTCCTGGAGAGCTGGAGGGGTTTGATTTGAGCCCACACATGGTGCAGCTGGAACGTGTGATTCAGAGACACCTTTTTGCACTCGAGTTAGGAGTGACCTGCACATCACAAGCTGAACACATTCCTGTTCCTGTTGGTGTTTCCAAATCTGTTAGGGACAGAACCAAGGCAGGTTGACCCAGCCATCATTTGGGGGGCCCGTTCTGGCTCTGTTCCCCAATGAACTTGAGTGCTTGTAAATCCTTCCTCCCTCCGTACCAAGACCAGCTGGGTCATGGCACAAAGGTCCAGTGAGCAGGAAAAATGCAAGAGGGGACTGGGAATCTGCTAATAGTCAGAACAGTTTCTCCTGTATCTGTGCATTAAGCTATCTGATGGATCAGCATTTGGAAGTGTCAGGAAGATGCTTTCTCTGTTGTTTTAAATGCTGCAGCTGTGCACCAACTTCAGTGACTTCAAATGCCTGTGTTACCCCTCCAGCCTGAACATCCCTTCAGACAGTCAAAGGATACTGAAGAGAGGCTGAAGGTCATTCCCAAATTCTGCTTTCCAGATCCCAAAGACTGGTTTCCTGCATCAGACCTTAAAAGGTAAAGACTTGGTTTGCAATACTCATGCCTGAAACAGGCAGTGCTGAAGGCTTTGGTCTGTGCCAGAGGAGTTACAGCCAGAGCAAGGGAAAATGGGAAAGGATGAATCCCCTGTGGTAGGGGAAGATGAGGTGTGAGGTGGGCTCAGAGTGCTGCTTCTGCCTTTCTTCTAAAGAGGAAGTTTGCGACTTTTGTCCAAGGCCAGCTCCTGGGGCTGGAAGTGCTTCTGCTGTTCCTTGGCTGAATGGAGAAGCAGCTGGGAAGGAGGAGAGGTGGAAAATCTCAGTGTGAGCGGCTGGGAAGGAGGAGAGATGGAAAAGCTCATGGGGTGCAGGTTTTTACCCTGAACAGAGCCCGAAGTCCTTATCATGGTTTGGTCCTTGCCAGCATGACCAGAAGGAGAATGGCTTTAGTCTGGGTGCTTTGTCAGTCTGTTCCCTGGGCTGTGGTGAATTTAACCCTGACTCTCCTTTGGTTCCCCAGTGAAACCTTTTCCTTTGTGCTGACGGGGGAGGACGGCAGCCGCTGGTTCGGGTACTGCAGGAAGCTCCTGGTGAGCATCTGGGTGAGGGCTGGAGGGTGCAGAGAGCACTCTGTGTGCACTGCAGGTGCAGGAGGTGACTCAGGACTGCTTTCCCACCCGGGTTACACAGCCTGGGCTGCTGTGGTGGCACCAACCTGTTGGATGCAGAGGGAAGGGTCGTGATGGTGCCCAGAAATGCAGTGAAATGGGCTCTGGGCATGAACCAGCTCCTGGAACTGGGCATTCCTCAAAAACTTTTGTAGTCATCCGTGTAGAGGGAACTGCAGCAGAAGGAATTCTGCAGATCAGCTGCAGTGTGGGCGCTTGGTTGTTCCTTGCACCCCTGTTCTCAGCAGAGCTGTTGCTGTTGCCTTTCAGCCAGAAGGGAAAGGCAAGCGCCTGCCCGAGGTGTACTGCATCGTGAGCCGCCTGGGCTGCTTCAACCTCTTCTCCAAGGTGAGCTGGGACAGCCTGTTCCTGGAGTCCTGGCAGCCTGCAGGCTCCACAAAGTGACTGGATGCTTCTGTCAGGCCTGGAATGGCTGAGTGATTGCAGCTCATGCCTGGAGAGTGGTGCTTCCTGCCTGCCTTTGCTTTGAGAGGGGAAATCCAATACCAGTGCTGAGATTCGCCAGCCAATATACACATCCTTCAGCAATTACTGTCAGGAAGGGGCTTCTAATACCTGGTGTTACTGAGGGTGCCCCTTAATCCTCTTCTTCCCTGACCTGGAAATGGAAAATCAGTTTGGGAGGGGGGTGGATCTCACCCTGTTTCTTGTAGCACCATGAGGAGAGGAGATAAAGAGGTGAAGACTGGGGAAAGCTGCTGCAGGTAAAGGGCAGCTATTGCAGAATACAGGGACAAGCTCGGATGAAAGATGATTCTGCTTGTTGGAGCACAGAGTTTGTAGAACTGTGTTTCAGGAAGGTTTTTTGGCAAGGGGGATGGGTTGTTGCTGCTCTTACTCCTCTAAATAATGAGAATTTGATTACTACAGATGAGACGTCTCCTTCCAATAGCAGGAGACTGGACAGTGGAGAGTTGTGCTCACAGGAAGCTGTTCCTGTTTGGTTGTTCAGATGTTTCAGATGAATTTCACAGGGTCCCAAGTGAGGGTGAAGAGGGCTGTGGGTCTGTGCTGGAGCCTTCACTGGGGTGCTCTGACAGATCCTCCCCTCTGGCTCAGCAGCAGCAGTGACCCAAGGCCCCATGTGTCCCCTTGCAGATTCTGGATGAGGTGGAGAAGAGGAGGGAGATGTCCCCAGCCCTCGTGCACCCCTTCATGCGCAGTGTGATGGAGGCCCCGTTCCCCGCCCCGGGACGCACCATCACCCTCAGGAGCTTCCTGCCAGGAGCAGGAGATGAGGTAACGGAGCTCAGGATGGGCTTCCCGGTGGCCCAGGGGTCTCTGGGGCACAGAGACTCTTTGCAAACTGCCCAGTGATGCCTGGAAAGAATTAGTGTGAAAAAAATGTCCTGAAGTCGGAAGGGAGGCTGTCACAGAAAACCTGCTTTCCGTGGAATCACGTACTGTGGAAGTGATTCCCTGCTTTTTAAGGAAGAGCTTCCTGGGGAGTCTTCTGTGCTGCCCCGTGCCAACTGCCTGGGTCACGGGGTTCCATGTAGAACCATGGAATCATGGAATATCCTGAGCTGGAAGGGAACCACAGGGATCATCCAGTCCAGCCTCTGGCCCTGCACAGACACCCCAACAACCCCACCCTGTGCCTGCGAGCATTGTCCTTGAGCTCCTGGAGCTCTGGCAGCCTCGGGGCCGTGCCCATTCCCTGGGCAGCCTGGTCAGTGCCCACCACCCTCTGGGGGAAGAACCTTTTCCTGCTCTCCAGCCGCACCCGCCCCTGGCACAGCTGCAGCCGTTCCCTGAGTCCTGTCCCTGTCACAGGGAGCAGAGATCTGAGCTCCCCCTCGGGAGGAGCTGCAGCCCCTGGTGAGGTCTGACCTCAGGCTCTGCTCCAGGCTGAGGGTCCGTGCCCTGGGCTGCTCCCCCAGCTCTCCACGCCTCTCTCCCCTCTCAGGTGATGGAGCTGTGTCGCCCCTTGGACTCCAGGCTGGAACACGTTGACTTCGAGTGCCTCTTTCAGTGCCTGAGTGTCTCCCACACCGTTCAGGTCTTTGCCTCCCTCCTGCTGGAAAGGAGGGTCATCTTTGTGGCTGACAACTTAAGGTGAAAGATGAGTCTGAGTGAGCAGTTCTTTCTGAGGGATACTATTATTGGCATTATTTATTCTGCTTTTGGGCCTGTTTCACCTGCAAGCTTGTCTTGCTTTTTGTCATTATTTCGGTTTGAAAACCTTTTGCACTCTCCACACAACATGTGCATGCCTAGAATTTGGAGTATGCTGTTCACACCGGAGGAGATAAGGGAATGTTTCTGTTTTACCTCTTTAGTTGATGCTGGTTTTAGCTCCCCATAACTGCCTTTAAAAGTGGGTGCATGGGGCCTCTGCTGATGCACAGACCGTACACGAGGGACACTTGCCCTGAGCACTTCCAACCTGTCCTGAAGGAGACTCTGACAATGCACCCTGTGCTTCTCCCACCTTTCCAGCACTCTGTCTAAATGTGGGCACGCTGCAGTGGCAACGCTTTACCCCTTCACGTGGCAGCACACCTACATCCCAGTCCTGCCAGCTTCCATGATCGATATCGTGTGCTCTCCGACCCCCTTCCTCATTGGCATTCTCTCCTGCTCCTTGCCACAGCTCCAGGACCTGCCCATAGAAGAGGTGAGAATGGGGAGAGGCACAGTGCAGGGACAATGTCAGTGGGGTGAGGTTGACCTCTCTGGATTCTGTCTGAATAGAAACTCTGAAACTTTCCTGAGCCACTTGGTGAACTTGCCAGATACGTGTCAGGGTGTTCCAGTGTTACCAAAGATAAATAATACCCACTGTTCTCAGAGACAGGCTGCAGTTATGCAAAATTTGTGTTTTGTGTGTGAGGTCTCCATTTGAAAAACACCCCACATTTTAAAAAATTGAAAACCTGGGGTTTTTTTCTGTACAGCAGCATACCTGGTTATGAGTCAATGTGTTTTCTGTGTCTTTCCCCAGGTTCTGATTGTTGATCTTTGTGCTGACAAGTTCTTGCAAGAGGTGAGTGAAATAACAGTACCAGTCACTCATGGTTCCATGCCAGGAGAAGGCATTGATGAAAGAAAATAAAAACAAGAAATCAGGAAAAGGTGGTGTTCATATGGAGACTCCAGTGGCTGAAGAAATACCTTGTAATCCTTTTTAACAATAGAGAAGGGAACAGGCTTCCAAATCCTTGCTGCAAGATTGAGGTTGCATGAGGTGGAGAGCTCTGCAAAGCCAAAGATGCTGCTTGTCTGAGCCGAATTTAAAAACTATTGCTTGGTTTATTATGTGAAGGGGATCACACAGGTTCTCTGCTGCCTTCTGTCTGTCTCTCCCTGTACTTGTTCTGTACAGCACTTTCTCCTCTCTCTTCCAGCTGGGGGGTGTTTGTTGGTTTGGGTTGGTGTTTTTCCCAAGTCTCGGGAACAAATTTTCACAGTTCACCAGTGGTTCTCTGCTGAACTTCCCCTAAAGTGCTTCTGCATCACCACACAAGTAGCTATAAAATTGCTGGGGGGTTTATTCCTGGTTCAGGAAGATATTTGCTTCTCCTTTCCCTTGCCTCACTGTCCTGTTTTGCATTGCAGCCTGCAACTGGAGAAAGGTATTAAAGGATTGGGCAGGGTTTTTAACCATAACATTGAGACTTGCCATATTTTCTCAACACTTCTATTGTTCTTGTGTGTTTTACTGGTGAAATAAGCCTGAGTCTGTGTGGTGGCCAGTTGTGTGTGTGACTCTTATTAAAGAGGGTGCTCTTAATTAAAAATTAAATGTTTTTAATTTCTGTGGCTGTAAGACAAATACATTGTCTCCACCAACATACATCATATCACAGAATAACTCCCCTCTAACTGCTTTAGGCATGTTATGAATATTTCTAATCCATCCCCTGGTTCTGCTGCTGATGGATGTAACACAAAAGTCCTTCCTTGGCCATTTTTGTCTGTAGGTGTCAGATGAAGACGAGATCCTGCCCCACAAACTCCAGGCTGCACTTGTACAAATCCTGGAGGAACGAAGTGAAATCCTGTCACATGGGCACAGTGACACACAAGGTACTGCTGTGGAAAAGTTCCTGTGGAAAAGTTTTCACATTAGCAGGTCTCTGCAGCTGCCGTGGAGTTGATAAAAATGAGCAAATGGAAATAAACTATAAGAAGTGACATTTTAGCTGTTTTCCTGTGATCTTGCTGAGAACATCTTCCTTGTGAATGTGTGAGAAGTTTGGTTTGCTGGCAGTTGTTCCTCTTTTCACAGTGTGTGCAGAGCTGAAGTTTTCTTTGGGCCTTCAAGGGCATCAGTTCCTGTGCTTTGCATTTTATTGTATTTTTCTTAAGTGGCAGAGACAACGTTTTTCTCAAACAGAGGAAGTTTCTGTATTTTAGGAGGTAATCTGAGAGATCATTTTCAAAGTTGAACTGCGTTATACAGGATCCATCAGATAAGGAAGCGTGAGAAACTTAAAAAGCTCTGAGTGGCTTGAGAGAATGGCACCAGCAAATTATGTCATTCCATACACATGAGAAGTGACAAAGTTAGTTTTCCAGAGAGTTCCTCTTCTGTTGTTTGCCTAATTCTTTAAGAGAATTAAACTTAGCCTGCTATGAGCTGACAGCTTATTAGTCACCAGATGTTTGACAGGGAAAAGGAAATTATGAATGTTTTAACTATTGGAAAAACTTTAGAATTAAACCTGTCCCGGCCGCAGCAGAAAGTTGACATGGGAAGTTGAGTATTTGAGCTGAGACTTCTTTGATATCAAACAGCCACCTGAAATTTCCTAATTGAAGCAGCCAGCCCAAAAAAGTAACTGAGGTCACCAAAAAAGCTGCTCCTCCTCTAGGAGAGGAATGACCACAGCGGTGAACGTCCTCCCCACAGGTGACATGACTCTGAACTCCCTGGTCTCCGAGGCTTTCGTGCAGTTCTTCGTGGAGATTGTCGGGCACTACTCCCTGCACATGAACGTGACAGAGAAGGGGGAGCGGGTGTTCCAGCGGGAGCCCTTCCGCAAATCGCACGGCTCCCGCAACGTGCGCCACTTCCTGCACTTCTTCATGGAAACCCAGATGTTCGCGGGCTTCATCCAGGACCGGGAGCTGAGCAAGAACATGGTCAAAGGTAGGCTTGACATCACCTTCTTGTTTCACTTTTGAAGGATGATGCCACGTGCCTCTTGCTGTTGGAATTTTGTCTTACGGGATAGCCCCGTGCCCTTCTAATTATTGAAAATAATTCATTTTATAAAGCAAAGAATTATTGTGTCGCTCTCCTTTCTCCTTGATCCCGCAGCTCACTTACTGCATGCAGGATTTCCTTTCACAACCTTGTCAATCATGATGCCACATGCTAAAAGATGGGGTAGCTCAACTAGGTGAGTGATTTTTAATTTTTTAATTGGTTTTTTTTTCTCTTTAGGCCTTTTTGAGGTCCGTGCCTTGGAGTATTTGGAGAGTATTCCAGAGACAGAACGAACTGGAATGAACAAAATCCTTCGCAGTCTTGGTAAAGGAACACCTTTGCTTTTTGTTCATTTAAAAACAATTTTAAAATTCATTTTAGCTATTGAATAATTCATGTGATACAAAGGAGAGCAGGGCCCCTTCTGTACCTTGTGCACGTGTGTTCCTTTGTTACATTTACCACTTCAGGGGACACTGAACACCATGTAAGTTGTTTTTTTTTTTTTAGCTGTTGCATCTTTAAAGTTTGTGGGAGCTGCTGCTCTGAGAGCTCTCCAGGGTTGTTCCTTAGCTTTGGTCCTGGCTGAGGACATGCTCAGGGGGCCGAAGTTGTGTCTGCTGGCAGAGGTGGCCATGTGTGACTTTCCACCTTAAGTTCCTCAACTAGATGAGTCCTGGAGTGTCTCCAGCTCACAGAATCCCAGAATGGTTTGGGTTGGAAGGGACCTTAAAGCTCACCCAGTCCCACCCCTGCCATGGGCAGGGACACCTTCCACTATCCCAGGCTGCTCCAAGCCCCGTCCAGCCTGGCCTTGGACACTTCCAGGGATGGGGCAGCCACAGCTTCTCTGGGCAACCTGTGCCAGGGCCCCCCCACCCTCACATAAAGCTCCCAATGCTATTTTTTCTCTGCAGGCAGTAAAATGAGATTTCTCCAGAAGAAGTGACCGGGCGCTGCTGCGGGACAGCGGCGGGAGCGGGGAGCCGCCGGACCCCGCCCGGGGCCGGGCTCCGCTGTGCCCCGGGAGGGCCGGGGCGGGCGGTGCGGGGGCTGTGTGTGCGGCCGTGAACAACCAGCTCACGGATCAATAACAGCTCGTGGATCAATAACAGTTCATAGGTCAATAACATCCCGTGGATCAGTAACAGCTCATGGATCAGTTACAGTTCATGGATCCATAACAGTTCATGGATCAATAACAGCTCATGGATCCAACCCTTCACGTGTCTCTGTTCCTTCAGGGGGCGGGGCCTAGATGCGAAGGGCGGGGCCTCTGCGGGAGGTGGGTGAGGGGGCGGGGCCAGGGCTGGAATCGCACCGGGAGCGGCGGGACTGGGGAGGGAGGGGCGGGGCCAGGGCCGGAATACACCGAGAGGGGCGGGGCCAGGATCGCACCGGGAGCGGCGGGACCGGCGCTGGAGTCAAACCGGGAGAAGCGGGGGTGGAGCCGGACCGGGAGGAGCGGGGCTGGGACGAAAAGGGGCGTTGCCTGTGTAGAGAGGGGCGGGCCCGAGGCTGGAGCGGGCCGTGAAGGGGCGTGGTTTATGGCGGGAGGGGCGGGGCCGGTGGTGGAGCCGTGCGCGGTCCCGCCGGCCGTTCCGTGCGCACGCGCAGAGCGCGCGCCGCCGCGGCCAAGATGTCGGGCCCGGGGCTGGTGGCCGGGGACGTGGTGGTGGATGCGCTGCCCTACTTCGACCAGGGCTACGAGGCGCCGGGCGTGCGGGAGGCGGTGCGTGCGGGGCCGGGGCGGGTGGGGGTGGCGGTGTGGCGGGCGGGCTCTTCGCCTGACGTCCCGTGTGCGTTAGGCCGCGGCGCTGGTGGAGGAGGAGACGCGGCGGTACCGGCCTACCAAGAACTACCTCAGCTACCTGCCCGCGCACGACTACAGCGCCTTCGAGGTGAGCTGAGGCGGCCTGGCGGCCCCTCATACCCTGGCCCGGCCCTATCTTGTCCCCCGGCCCAGTGGCTCCCCGTGCCCCGGCCGGGCTCCCACCCCCGGTCTCCGCCTGTGTGTCACCTCCCAAACCCCGCTTGTCTCCCCCCGCCCCGTACCCTGCCTGTCCCCGTCCTCCCCACCATACCCCGCTTGTGTTTTCCCCCGTGCCCCGCTTGTATCCCACCCCCGCCGCCTACACCGCTGCCTTCCCCGCAGACCGAGATCATGCGGAACGAGTTCGAGCGCCTGGCGGCCCGGCAGCCCCTGGAGCTGCTCAGCATGAAGAGGTGAGTGGGGCCGGCCGGGCAGTGCCCGCCCCGGCTGAGCGGTGCCCGCCCCGGCTGAGCGGTGCCCGCCCCGGCTGAGCGGTGCCCGTTGCAGGTACGAGCTGCCCGCCCCGTCCTCCGGGCAGAAGAACGACATCACGGCGTGGCAGGAGTGTGTGAACAACTCCATGGCACAGCTGGAGCACCAGGCTGTCCGCATCGAGAACCTGGAGCTCATGTCGCAGCACGGCTGCAACGCCTGGAAGGTGTACAACGAGTAAGGCCTTCAGCTGCTCTGCTGAACCCAAAGTTCTGAGTGGAATTTTTGTGTATTTCTCATGTTTTCCTATGTGAGTCCAGTCTTTAGATCTTTAGAACATAGCCTGGAATAGCTGAGGGCCTGTGAGAGACCTGTGAGTGAAAGAGGAGACTGATCTGCAAGAGAGAATTTCTTGAGGCCAAGAAACAACATGTGTTTTAATATCCCAGTCTTGAATTTTGTGGGTTATTGTTGGCAATAATGAGTGTTAATTGAGACTAGTGACAGCCTGTGAAAGAACAACTCAGTAGTGGAAATGAAGATGACTTACTACAGATCATGCGCAGCCTGAAGCCATAATAGAGCATAATAAAGCTGCTGTAAAAGCTAAAAAGAAATTGTAGAGAGTATGGCTGTAGGAAGCACCTGGGCTATTTCAGACAGAGAATGGTCATGTCCACTTTTGAGAAGAGTTGGCTGAGCCTTAGATAAAGGAGCAGGCAAGAGGAATGCAAAACTTAGCTCAGAGAGAAGGCAAAGAGTGCCTTAGCTCAGGAGAAGGGAAGCAGGTAAAGGATCTCTTGACTGGAACAGTGTGTTTGGGCTGCAGGGGCTTGTTGAATCCTTGACTCTGGTTAGTTAAATGTCAGGTTAAATGGGGCTGATTTAGCAGTTGTTTGTTCTTCTAATGCTTTACTTGTATTCTGTGATCAGACACCTGGTTCATATGATAGAACAAGCCCAGAAAGAGCTTCAGAAGTTGAGGTGAGTCACTTATTTATATTTTCATACTGAAATTGGAAGTGAACCCTCTTCCCAGGCCATACAAAGGCAGGTGTATATGCTGCTGCCATGGTCATAGGGAAGAAGACCCAGTAATAACAATAATTAAGAAATGTGATCCTGCCCTCCCCGACCAGTTACATTCATAATGCCTGTTCTACTCAAAATTCTGTGTTTGGTTTGTTTGCTTTTGTTTTATTTTGTCTGAACTTCTGCTCTGAACAGAATGGATTGTGGAATTCTCTCTAAAATATAGTAGTGTTTTCTTTTCACTACTGATAACTTAGTGTGCAGTTGTCTCTGCAAAGACATGTTCCCTGATGTTGGGTTTGGCCTTTTATTTTTATTTATCTCACGGTTTCTGTGTGAGCCCTGTACTGGGATTTGTCCATCTGTGTGTTGTCATTACAGTCCTGGCCACACAGATGTTTTCTGGCAGTACTTTAGGGATTGAGTGTATTTGGAAATTAGCAACAGGTACTGCAGGTGTAAAAGAAATGAGGAAAAAGAAATACATAGATCTTTTTCTCCCCAGGAAAAACATTCAAGACCTGAACTGGCAGCGGAAGAACATGCAGCTCACAGCTGGGGCCAAGCTACGAGAGATGGAATCCACGTGAGTATTGGGAATTCCTCTGTTCATCCTTCCACAGGTTTATCCTTCGCTTGAAATTCTTCCACGAAGGAGAAGTTTTGCTTGAAATTTACTTGAAGTTCTTCTTCTACTTGAAGTTCAGTGATCCTTCAGTGCTGCTGGAGGATATGAACACTGGGATGCTGTTGCACACAGTATTTTATAATATTTGTAATTTGGTTCTATATTACAGTTACTGAGGTTGAGTGAATCAATAGATGGGAACAGGAATATATATTTATTAGCTGCTTCAAATTGCCTAAATTTCTTAAACTCTATCTCAGTATTGGCAGTTAGTAGGTGAGTTTAGTACATTAAATTTTGTGTATGTTCAGGTTTAACAGGGTTAGAAATTACTTGTCACTTTGGTTGGTCACATGACCATTGATGCCAACTGAGGTTTATCCTGTATTAAGAAAAATACTGTTTTATTTTATGTCTCTGCTTTCTTTGGAGCAATAGCTGGCTTTGATTTTTAAACCAGAGGACAGTTACAAAAAGGCTTTTTTATTTCCTTTCCCTTCCAGGTGGGTCTCTCTTGTCAGTAAAAATTATGAGATTGAACGAACTATTGTGCAGCTGGAAAATGAAATTTCACAAATCAAACAGCAGCATGGGGAAGCAAACAAGGAGAATATCCAGCAAGACTTCCACTGATTTAATCCTGAGTGTCTTACTGCAGCATGTGTTGAAAACCGCAAACCAGAAACTGTGGAGATGCTGTGTGTCTGTAGACACTTCTAGTTGCAGTTGTGTGAGGTGATAAAAGGGTATTTTCATTGTTTCTTTCCTTTGTTTTAAATTCTAGGAGGAGGTAGGGTGGACTCACCCTGTTTAAATGCATTATAGGCACAGTTAAACATAGTGAATTGTTCCATTTTTTGTATACCTAAAGTAGAAGCTCTTAAAAACATTTCATGTTTTTGTGTTTTCCCTGTGCCTTTAATAAATCTTGTTTTGCTATTTGTATGGTTTCTGCTTCATATTCAAAGCCAGCCTGGGAGCTGTGGAGGAGGTGGCTGTGCCAGATGGAGCCCCTGAATTCCCTGCAGGGGTGATGGGGGAAAACTGAAATTGGGGGTGGGGGGCTCTGGTGGGGAAGTGGCAGCTACTCTGTGTTCCAGCATTCCTGACTGGCCTGGGCCATCCCAGAGGAGAGGTGAGGACACTACGGATGGCACTGCACAGGTAAATAAGTACCTGTTCAAGGCCATGAGGTGTCCCAGGCCAGGGGCTTTCTGTGGGTGTTTTGTACGCAGCCCTGCACAGGGGGCTGGGAGCCTGTTACCTGCTCAGGTGAGCTCTAGTCTCCAGTGTCAGGGGGTGCAGTACAGGGAGGGAGGGTGTTCTTGTAGGTCCTGCAGCATCCCAACACATCAGCATCTCAACACATCCTTATCCTGGCTGCCTTCCTGCTGCTCCAGGTGTTTCCATGGCCTATTCCTGCCCTCAGCAGGGGCTGCAGCTGGTGTTTCTCTCGGAATGCTACAGTGGGGTGAGGACAGGGACAGAGGACAGCGTGTTCCACACCGTGCTCCAGTGCTCGTTCATCAGCGGGGGTCGGGGACGGGCCCTGGGGCTGCAGCTGCTGCTCAACCGCCCTGGCGGTCCCGGCTCCTCCTGCCCCGCGGTTCTCCTGGTGCGCTGTTCCTTATCCCGTTCCCTGTCTTCCCTATCCCGGTGCACTGTTTCCTGGCCCGATGTGCTGCTCCCGTCCCCGTGCGCCATTCCCCATCCCGGTGCATTATTCCCCGTCCCGGTGCCCTGTTCCCTATCCCGGTGCGTTACTCCCCATCCCAGTGCGTTATTCCCTATCCCCGACCTCCGTTTCCTATCTCAGTGCATTATTCCCCTATCCCGGTGCCCCGTTCCCCATCCCGGTGCGTTATTCCCGTTCCCGGGGGCATTCCCGGGGGGCGTGGCCATTCCCCTGCCGCCCCCGCCCCCTCCGCCGATTGGCTGGGAGGCCGCCAGCACTGCCCAATAGAATCTCACCTCCGGGCGCGGTTGCCGCCCCTCGCTCCGCCCTCCCGGTGACGTCACAACCCGCCCTCCCGGCCGCGCCGTTGCCGCGGGAGCGCGCGCGCGTGCGCGGCGCCCGTCCCGCCCGGTCCCGCCCGGTGACGCGGTGACGCGGAGCGTGCGCGGAGCGGGGGT
>WBMZ01010094.1:0-10182 GCA_013400975.1 Atrichornis clamosus
TCCCAGATCATTCCCTCCTCCCCGGCGCCGTGGGTTGGTTATTCCAGCTCCCAGTGTAGACTTGGGATCCCAGAGGACTCCGAATTAACCTTTTCCCTTCGCTCCCTGGCCCAAAACACAGGGATCCAGCTCTGCAGGATCACCCTCCCATCTCAAGTGCCACCACTTAAACCACCGAGCTTGGATTTGAATTCCCAGAACGGGATCTGATCCTTCCTGGTTAAATGCCTTCTTGAAAACCCATGGAACGCTCAGCAGAGCCCCAGGGGTTCCTTGATAGACTCAATTTATGGCTTTCAGTATTTTGGGAGATGTAAATTTTTAACCCTGTTGTGCCAGAATGAGTCCGTTCGTGCTCAAAGTCCAAGGAACTGGAACGCTGTGGTTCCGATTTCCCTGAAATTTAACAGGAATTGTGAACGTAACGGGAACATCAAGGATCGGCTCACAAAGTGATGGGAGGTGGGAGCTGAAATACTTCCTAAAACTAGGAGTTGAAATATTTCCTAAAACTTTTTTGAGTTTTGAATTCTTAAATATGGCCCAGCGGCCACATAAATGGAATTGAGAGGGAGCGGGTTTAGATGGGATATTGGGAAGGAATTCCTGGCTGGGAGGGTCGGGAGGGGCTGGGATAGAATTCCGAGAGAAGCTGTGGCTGCCCCTGGATCCCTGGAAGTGTCCAAGGCCGGGTTGGACGGGCCTTGGAGCACCCTGGGATAGTGGGAGGTGTCCCTGCCATGGCAGGGGGTGAAATGGGATGAAATTTTGTGAAACCTGGATTTTGGGAGTTTACAATAAGAAAATATTGATTATTTGTCCTTTTACTGTTGTTATCAACCAAAGGCAGGTCCAGCAAAGCTTAGAGAAAGAGATTCCTCTTCCAACACCAACATTAAATGTGATTTTTCCCATTAAAAGTGGGAAAACTTGCTTACCCCTCGTGTCCTTGCGTGCTCAGCAGCAGATCAGCTTTGCTGACTGAAATATTCCTCCCTCAGCTTGGCCGTTCCCGCAGCCGTGGATGGGCTGAGCCTGGCTGTGCTCAGGGCCTTGGGGGGGCTCTGAAATCTTCATTCCTGGGTGGTGACTGAGATGGAGACGGGCTGGGATCCTTCACGGGGGCAAAACGCCCCAAAATCTTGGTGTTGATTTGCGTCCATTGCTGCAGTGGCTTTTTAGAGGTTGCTGGGAAATCCGTCACTGCTTTATTTGGCTTATCCCTCATTTCTTGATTTGTTGGATCAAGCTGTGTTCTCTCCAACACTGGTGCTCCCAGCAGCTACAGCGGCCTGGAGTGACGCCTCCCCATCCCTGCTGGAAGGTCTGAAACCAACCCAAATTCACCCTGTCCTGTTAAACACAGGAATCACGGCCCGGCCCCTGGCTGAGACGGTGCCGGTGTCTCCTCAAGGCTTTGGGTTTTTGGGATTGCCCTCCTGGTGGGTGCCTGAGCCCCACAGCCTGAAGCTGTGTTTTCCTTGCGCAGATCCAGTTCGCTGACCAGAAGCAGGAGTTCAACAAGCGCCCCACCAAGATCGGCCGCCGCTCGCTGTCGCGCTCCATCTCGCAGTCCTCCACGGACAGCTACAGCTCAGGTGGGTGTGCGGCTGTGCCCCGGGGCCTGCCACGTCCCCCCGGGGCCTGCCATGGTCCCGGCTGTCCCCGAGCTGCTGTGGGCCTGGCAGTGTCACAGGGAAGGCGCGGGGTTGTGGCTTCTTTTGTGGTCGTCGTGTGTTGGGTCCTGCTGCCTGATTCCTCTGGGAGACTGGGGATCCGTGCTGGCCATCAGGTGGGAAAATTCCCTTGGGTTGGAGAGCATTCCCTGTTGGAGGCTGTGCCGGCGGGGCCGTGGAAGGAATGGAGCTCGGCACGGTGTCCGTCATTTCCAGCAATCCCTAATATCGGCCACTTCCATCATGGATTGTGCTATTTCTCCGTGGAGATCCTCCCCTGCTGGAACAAATTCATGGAAATTATATTCTTCTGATGCTCTTCACCCTTCTCATCTCCCCTCATGACCCTCGTGGGCAGCTGCTGCCGCCTTTCCTCCTCTCTTCCCCTTCCTTCTCCTTCCAGGCTCAGAAAAACCGTGTTTCTCCATGGAATTCATGCTTGAGTCTCATCTTCCCTCCTGTTCTGGAACAAATCCACGTGGATCCCACTCGAGGTTTGGACTCACCTGTCACACCCAAGACTGGAAGAGCAGAGGGGACCTTTGAGGGGCTTTTTGGAGGTGTTTTCCTGCTGGAATCCGTGAAATGCAACTCTGGATGTATTTTTTGGATACTTGGCAGGTCTCAGAGGCTCCGGGTAATTTCATAGAACCGTAGAATGGGACCTTAAGGGTCATCTCATTCCAACCCCATTTCCATGGTCAAGGACACCTTCCACGAGGCCAGGTTGCTCCAACCAGGTTGAAAGCTCTGGTTTAGCTCTGTTAAGGCTGGAAATCCTCAGGAAACTCCGGATCCAGCTCCTGGCTGATGGCTCAGAGCGCTCTGCGCTCAGACCTGCGTGGTGGCCAGAAGTCTTCCTGAAAAACGCATCCTGGAAACCCTCCTTGGCGCTTCTCCGCTCATTCCCGTGATCCTGAGGATGTTGGAGACGAGCTGGGACAGGACCGGGCTGGGAGGAGCTTCCCGCGTTTTCACCAGGCCCGGTTTGGAAGGGCAGAGGTGGAAGAGCCGCGGTTGCCCTGCCCTGGGCGCTCCTGGCAGGTTCTCCTCTCCAGAGGGTGCAGCTGCTGGAGGTTCCGGCCTGACCCCCCGGCACTGGATCCACGCCCAGTCCGTGGCTTCACCCGGGACCCTGCGGAACTGCCGAGCGGGCCTTGTCTCCTTTCCCAGCTCTGGGGTTGCTGCTTCTTCCAGAGGCTGGGATGAGCCCCCCAAGGCTGGGGGCATCCTGGGGGATCCGCCCTCCTTGCGCTGACTGCATTCCCATGGAAAAGGCTTTTAGGAGCAACGTTCTCCCCAGAGGGGCATCAGCCCAGGCTCTGTTTCCACTTTGGAACCCACAGCTCCACCCGATCCCTGGGCACCTGGGAGTATTTTGTGGCTGCCGTTTTTGCAGGATATGACCCTGCCTAACCTGGATAATGTCACCTGGAGCAACTTTGGGGAATTCTCCCCCTCTCCTTGCACTCAGCATCTCCTGCTAAAGCACCAGCAATTGCAATTAATTATCTGGTGGAAATATTAGATTTCCCTGCTGATGAAAGCTGCACGGCTGGCAGTCGTGATGGAAGCCTTCAGTTCCCACAGCAGCTGCAGGATGGATGGATGAATCCCACTAGGATATCCTAGATTGGATCTTTGTCATCCTCCTCTTCAGACTGAGCAGTGGCACAGTCTAAATAATTCATTAAAGCTTTCCTGGGATGGGAAGAGGCTGGAAAAGAAAAAGCTTGAGTAGCAGAGAAATTATAAAGGAGGTGAAGAATCACAGAATTACTGAGGTTGGAAAATTCCCTGGAGCCAACCGAGCTCAACCATTCCCAGCACTGCCCTGCTCCATGTCCCCCAGTGCCACATCCACATGGATTTTAAATCCCCCCAGGGATGGGGACCCCGCCCCTGCCCTGGGCCGCTCTTCCAATGCTGTACACCCCTTTCCAGGAGGGAATTTTCCCAATATCCAACCTGCCCCTCCCCTGGCACAGCCTGAGGCCGTTCCCTCTCCTCCTGTCCCTGTTCCCTGGGCGCAGAGCCCGACCCCCCCTGGCTGCCCCCTCCTGTCAGGGACTCGTGCAGAGCCAGAAGTTCCCCCGGAGCCTCCTTTGCTCCAGGCTGAGCCCCTTTCCCAGCTCCCTCAGCCATTCCCGCTGCTCCAGCCCCTTCCCAGCTCCCTTCCCTTCCCCGGACACCCAAGAGGTGCAGGGAGGCCCCAAGGTTTCCCAAGAGTGAAGAAGTGGCCGAAAGCCAGGCAGCTCTTCCCAGAGCTGTGTTTGGTGGGAAGGCAGTTTTCCAGCATCCCGGCCCAGAACGCCGGGGAAGTGCTGGTGCTGTTCCAGGAGGGAGGCCTGGCTGTGCAAACAGCCCCTGGGCCCTTGCTCTTCCTGCCCATCAAAGCTGGAAAAGTTGGATCAAAATCATCAGCTGCTCTCCAAAATACGTCCAGCCAGTGGTGATGTGATGTGGAGAAGCGTCTTCCAAGGCCCTGGGAGCAAAAATGGGAACATGAGGGTGGGGAGGCCTTGGAATAGAATTCCCAGAGAGCCTGTGGCTGCCCCTGGATCCCTGGAAGTGTCCAAAGCCAGGCTGGAGCACCCTGGGATAGCGGGAGGTGTCCCTGCCCATGGCAGGGGTGGCACTGGATGGGATTTAAGGTCCCTTCCCACCCAAACCATTCCATGTTTCTATGACAGCAGAAAATTCTGGAACCCGGAAACTTCGTTGCTTGGTTGAATTCCAAGGAATGCCAACACCAACGATGCTGATCCCCCTCTTCAAATTAGAATTCCAAGTCTTTTACCCAAACTTGCCACGAGCCAGCAGTTTCCTGCGGTCGTTCCACTTCATTTAAAGCCACTAATTTTCCTCACTGGCATAATTAATTGTTTTCTGCCTCGTTTGGGAGCGATTCCTTCACCCCAGGACGCCATGGATGCATTTCCAGGTGGGATTAGAGCTGGAATAGCTGGAATTCAAGGGCACTGACTCCATCCTTGTGCTGTTTCCTCACTTCTGGAGGGTTTTACAGGGAAGGAGCCGGGTTTGTCTTTATCTGGGGCCTGTACCAAGGACAGGTCACCCCATTTTTGCCCTTTAATGGTGCCAATTTTAGCAGCCACGAGCGGATCCTCACCTCAAATATTGGCAAAGCTGAGCTTGGCCGAGTTTAGGCTCTGACCTGGGCTTTGCTGGACTCAGTCATGGATGCAGGTCAGTCTTTGTCTCCCTGTTCTCCCACTGGACAACGGGGCCTGAGATCCGCTGCTGCTTTTGTGTCCTTCTCTTTGAAATCATGGAATTGTGGAACATCCTGAGCTGGAAAAGTCCCACACGGATCATCGAGTCCAATGCATCTGCAAATAATCCATCAAGAAATCACAGGATCATGGAATGGTTTGGGTGGGAAGGGACCTTAAAGCCCATCCACGGGCAGGGACACCTCCCACTATCCCAGATTGCTCCAAGCCCCGTCCAGCCCGGCCTTGGACACTTCCAGGGATGAGGAATCCACAACCTCTCTGGACAGAGACGCAAACACGCAGTACAGATATTCTATAATACAGATGCAAATGGCATAATTGATATTAAAACGCTCCACAGCTCTACGGAACGGCGGGAAGTTTTCATCCATCAACTTTTGGGTGATTGGAGAATATTTTTAGGAAACTGTCCCATCATTTAATGACAGGAATCCTTTCAGTGCTTTTCATTTTCCAGAAAAGCAAATGCAAAATTGACCGTTACAAATTATGATGCTGTTATATTAATTAACAACATCCATTTAATCACCACAGTTGTAGACGCCCTTCTATTATATGTATTTAACAGTAAAAACCCACCTGCCAATGAAAATCTGGCTACTAGGCAGGATTTTTTTGGTTGAAAAAATTGCTTTCAACCCCCAGAACCAAAAATCCCTGGTTTCAAAGCAACCTCTGCACAGCTCAGCTGTCTTCAGGGCCGTAATCCTCCTCCAACTAATTAATCCTTCCTTCTGGAGCCCTCGCTATCCAAGGTATTATATAAGGTGCTCTTTTGTTATTAATCCCGGCTCCTGGTCCTCCAGGAGCCGTGTGGGATTGGGAACACAACCTGGGGCTGTTTGCAGGGTGGGCCCTGCCTTTCCCACCCTGCTGAGGATGGAGCCTTAGCAGAGAAATTCCAGCAATCCCTAATTCCCCTCCGTAAGCGGATCCGGAGCCGGGCGGCTCTCGGGGAGCCTGGCACTCCCACAGCTCGGCTTTTTTTTCCTTGGAATCGCTCAAACGCGAGCCAGAAGGGAAAGTGCCGAGCTTGGTGGGCCCTGCAGGGAAGACAAACCCATGGCCGTGTTGGGGTGGAGGTGTCACTCCTTGGCTTTGGGGTTTTTGGCGTGGGAATGTCGCCGGGTTTCCTTTACTCCACATAAACGAAGGGGCTGTTGGAATCACTCTTCCCTTGAGGGCGGGATGCCTCTGGAAAGCTGCAGCTCCCTGGGAGCGCTGGTGGTGGGTTCCACCATCTCCCCGTGGCACTGTGCCGGAACCCCTCACCCTTCCTGCTGCCTCATTCCTTTGGGAGACTGGGAATCCGTACTGAGAGACTGATGGAGCAACTCCCTTGGGTTGTAGAGCATTCCCTGTTGGAGGCTGTGCCTGGGGCGTTCTGTGCCAGAACCCCTCGCCCTTCCTGCTCCCTGATTCCTTTGGGAAACTGCGAATCCGTACGGAGAGATTGACGGAACAACTCCCTGTCCCACAATTCCCTGTTGGAGGCTGTCCCTGCGGGGCTGTGGAAGGAATGGAGCTCATCGTGGTGTCCAACATTTCCAGCAATCCCAAATATCGGCCAACTCCACCGGGGCCTTCCTGGATTGTGCTGTTCCACCACGGAGATCCTCCAAAAAGTCTTCTGATTCCAGGCCTGGTGTTCACTTTACGAGTCCCGCGTGATCTGGAGAGTAAAGACTTGGAGCAGAACCTGTGGGCAATTCCGTGAGGAATGAGGGAATGGCCACGTGGATGAGGCTTTTGGGTTGGGTCCTGGAAGGGAAAGGAAAGGGGAGCCCTGATTTAGAATCCGTTGTGTTGCTTTGACTGCTGGTCCTGACAGGCGGAAGAGCTTTGGTTTCCCCCAGTGGGAAATATCCCGGAGAACACCTGGCACAAGTGATTCCTCCAGCTGATCCCGACAGAGCGGGAGCGGAAGTGGTGGTGAACCCGTCGTGACTCAAGTGGAAAAGGGATGTGATTTACGTTCCCGTGATTTCAGGAAATAAAAATAAACGGGACGGGGGATTTCTGCCTCCATGCAGGGCTCTTCCGTGGGTCTAATTCCATAACCAGAGGTTTGGAGGGCTCTGGTGGGAAAGGAAGACGTTATTGGCAGCTCCTGGAATTAATGCAGGACATCCATGCCCGCTCTTAAGCCAGCAGCATCATCTGTTCCCGTGGGATCCTGTTGGAGGCTCAGGATGGGATCAGGTGATCCATGGCTCTCCAGCCAATTCCTGAAATCCCCCAAGGATGGAGAGCAGCAGCTCTCTGGACAATCCATGCCAGGGTTGTGTTCTCCTCCCAGTGGAGAAGTTCCTACCGTCCCGATCAGCTTTTCAGAGTCACTGTCTTTACTGAGGAACATCCAAACGGAGCAAATCCAAGGACTGGGAATTCCACTCTAATTCCACTGGATCATCCTTCGCTCACAGCCTTCACTGTGGTGTGGTCTGGAGTGAAACAGGGCCTTGCGTCCGTCCTGCCTTAAATTACAATTCCTGGTGGGCTTGGAATAAAATAAACCCGCTCTAACAATAATAGGGATTTTTGTGGGATGTCTCAGGGCTGTGCAGGCCTAACTTTTGGGAAGAGAGGTGGGAGCAGGCCACGGGATGAGAAGGGAAAATCCATCCCAGGGAAGAACCCAGATGGGGAAAGGATCACCGTGAGGAGCAGGAGAGGTCCCAGCTGAGGGGTTGGGATGTGCACGTGGAGAGGCACATCCATGGACACGCTCGGGGTCATCCCCACCCTTCCGCGGGATCTAGGGGATATTTTGTCGTGTTCCTGACCTCCTTTCCTTCCTGCAGCTGCCTCCTACACGGACAGCTCTGACGACGAGACCTCCCCTCGGGACAAGCAGCAGAAAAACTCCAAAGGCAGCAGCGATTTCTGCGTGAAAAACATAAAACAGGCAGAGTTTGGGCGCCGAGAGATCGAAATTGCTGAGCAAGGTAAGAGGATTTTGTGGGGTAGGAGAGGAGTTACAGGTGCTGCTGCGGGGCTCCAACCAGCCAGCTCCTGAAGGGCTGCTCTGCAGTCAAACGAATTTTGGTCAGTCGCTAGAAAAGATGAAATCCATCACATAAATTGGATCATGTCGGGGTTTTTGTGATCTCCAGAACTCCATAGCTAAGGCCAGGATTTAGGATGGAGTTGGAGGGCGAGCAGTGAGTCCCGAACCCTTGGCCTGAAGCAGATTTTCCTGCAGCCTCACTTGGGCATTTGCAGGTAGAAACTGGGACGTGTGATGATGCCACATCCTAAAAAATAGGGAAGAACTCCAGAGGGATATTGGGTCCTTTTGACTTATTTGGGACTTGCTCTCAAGGCTGTTCAGAAGCTGCCACAGCTGTCCGAGTCCATGGGAATACCAGGCAGTGGGGCAAGGGGGAACGCTGAGTGTTTCATCCCTCTTCCCGTGGCATTCACGGACTTCTTTTCCCTTTTTCCTTCCAGAAATGCCTGCCCTGATGGCTTTGAGGAAGAGGGCTCAGGGAGAGAAGCCTCTGGCCGGGGCCAAGATCGTGGGCTGCACACACATCACAGCACAGACAGCTGTAAGAGCCCAGCCCTGAGCTCCAGGCTGGGATCTGCCATCCCTTATTCCCTAAAACACCCCCCGGCTGAGGGATGAGGAGCTGTTGTTTCTCCCCCAAAACACAGGAGTGATTTCTCCCGGCTGGATTTGGGATTCAGCTGGACGCAATCTTCAGACGTGTAAAAATGGATGATCCTTTACGTTCTTTCTTATGTCATCCGTTTGAAACGGTTTTAAAAATGGTTTAATTGTTTTCTGTGCAACTCCCTGACGACCCCGATGCTGCCTAAAGCCAACTCCAGGGGCTCCTGAGCATCACTCAGTCCTGGGATGGTTTGGGTGGGAAGGGGCCTTAAAACCATCCCATCCCAAAGGGCAGGGACACCTGCCATTATCCCAGGGTGCTCCAACCTGGCCTTGAAGCTTGAAACCAGTTTCAGAGACCCTCCAGAAGTTTAGAACCAACTTCAGGAACACCCCCAGAAGCTTGAAACCAATTTCAGAGACTCTCCAGAAGTTTAAGCCAATTTCAGAGACCCCTCCAGAAGCTTAAAACCAACTTCAGAAACGCCCCCAGAAGTTTAAACCAATTTCAGAGACTCTCCAGAAGTTTAAACCAATTTTAGAGACTCCCCCGAACCTTAAAACCAATTTCAGACTCTCTCCAGAAGTTTAAAACTAACTTCAGAACCTCCCCCAGAAGTTTAAAACCAACTTCAGAACCTCCCCCAGAAGTTTAAAACCAACTTCAGGAACCCCCCCAGAAGCTTAAAACCAACTTCAGAACCCCCCCAGAAGTTTAAAACCAACTTCAGGAACCCCCCCAGAAGTTTAAAACTTCAGAAGCCCCTCCAGAAGCTTTCTCATCAACAGCAAATAAAAATCCCAGTGTGCTGCTGCTCTTGGAGTTGACCTTCCCTTGTTTTTTTGCTGGAATCCAGGTGCTGATGGAGACCCTGGGAGCACTGGGAGCTCAGTGCAGATGGGCTGCCTGCAACATCTACTCCACCCTGAATGAAGTGGCTGCTGCCCTCGCTGAGAGTGGTAGGAATCCTCTCCCTCTTTATTCCCTCTGGATTTCACACGGATTTTTGGTGTCCCATCGTATTTAGCTCGTTTATCACCCCTTGAGGTTTCTCCTTCCCTTCGTTCTCCTCGATTTAGAGCGAACCCGTAGCAGGTGAGCAGCAGCAGCTGGATCCTTTCCAGTGCTCCGAAACCCTTGGAATGGTTTTTCTGTGGAGCGTGAAAGGACGTGGTAAAAGCGGTGGCGGTGCCCTTGATGAGCTGACCCTGGAAGTGACTTTGCCGAGGGAAACCAAATTTGATTTAAAGTCTGTAAATGGGGTCGTAACTTTGGTGGAAAAGAGAATTTTGGGAGGGGAATATAAGTCACAAACCAGGCTGTTCACATAAATCCTGTTTTACCTGGGTAAATCCAGGGATTTTACCTGGTTGAGACCATGGATTTTACCTGGGTGAGACCATGGATTTCACATGGATGAGACCATGGATTTTACCTGGTTGAGGCCAGGGATTTTACCTGGGTAAATCCAGGGATTTTACTGGGTAAATCAAGGGATTTTACCTGGATAAATCCAGGGATTTTACCTGAGTGAGACCATGGATTTTATGTGGGTGAGACCAAGGATTTTACCTGGGTAAATCCAGGGATTTTACCTGGATACATCCAGGGATTTTACCTGAATAA
>WBMZ01010095.1:0-57438 GCA_013400975.1 Atrichornis clamosus
TCTCCTCTCCTCTCCTCTCCGGTTTATTGGATGTACCGCCCGGGTATAGATGTGTATCACCAACCCAAGAAAGAGATAACACGTCAGCAAGTTCAGCATAGTGATTTCTCATCTCTCCAATTACTTTTGGTTCATTGCCAGCCACTGCACTCGTGTGTGGTGGAGGAGAGAAAGATGCACGTTGCTCATATTTATCCTCATCACCTGACCTAAACTCACTTTTTTTAGGGACAGGAACAGGCATGAGTGTTAAAAAGGCTGGATTTTCTTAACGTTACGTGTGTCCTGTCCATTTTAGGCCTGGGACTGGTTGGCAAGGAAAGCAAACACCAATGTCACCACATCTATTTTTCTTGTGCAAACGTTTCAATTGCGCAGGGGTTGCCAGCTTGGCACTCGGCATTGACATTAAAGTTTAGAGGGGAAAGGCTGCTCTGGAATGGTCAAAGAGAGAAAGTCATCCGTGTATTTGCATTTTAGAGCTATTAGTGGTGCTGCATTCAGAGCAGCTCCCTGGTCTGAGGACAGATTTGCAGGGTAGCTGCATTTTTGGAGGTTTCCTTTGAAACAGAAACAAAACAGAAAGAGAAGCACCAAACCACAATTTAAAAAATAGGATGCTTTAAGATGCCTCCTGGAAGTCACAGAGTGTCCTTATATCGTTCAATTTTTTGAATTCTTCAGGAGTGAGAACAGAGCCGGTTGTCAACAGAGTGCTGTTCACAGAAACTAGGCAGGAGAATGAAAGAAGGCTGGCTATTGTTCGGGGATGTGGTGTAGGCTGCAAGAATGCGTTGGGAATGCAGCGCCTGCATGGCAGGCAGAGAGAGAGGGCTTTGTGTGAGAACACTGAGGCAGAATGTCAATCACAGGGATAACTACTATCTCCTTTTTTTATCTCGATCGTCGCTATCACACTTCTCCTCCCGGCGTCCATAAGGGTGGTTATCAATTTCCTGGGACGTGCTGGTGTCTAATCCAAGCTGTCCAGGCGCTGCACGCAGAGAAGCTGACCTACCGTGAAGTGGGAAAGAGTGTTGGAATCATCCTGCCTCTCCTGTGTGCTCTGCTTTGTACCACTCTCTGACATAACCTCGATCATCATTTACGAATACAGAACACACAGCCACCCTGCTTTGCTGAGGGAGGGTTGTTTTTCCTAAAATAGGAATGTCTTAATCATTCCCCGGAAGAGTGTGCGTGATTTGGAATATTCATAACTGAAAAGGGAAAGCACTGGGTAAGAGAAAGGAAAAGCTACACGCTTATGCAAATGTGAAAAACATGCTTTATCTGACAGTGGTGCACATTGTGTCTGGTCTGGGTGCAGTGATGTAAGAGCACTGTTATGAAATTCCTCAAAATCCTGGACGAAACAGAGGCAACGTGCCTGACAAGGGTGCATTTGTGATTAAAGTAATCTTACTCTATAAGCAAATCCACGCTTGAAACAGAAGCTTGCAGAGGTGGGAATAACATTGCTGTTGTGACCTGAGTTAGATCTGGAGCCTCCCTTCTGGGCTGGTGCTGCTTTGTGGTGCTCAAGGCAGATCCCGCTCTGAGGTGACACCTCTGCTTGGCTTGCCAGCGATGGGAGGAGGTCACATGCTGACAAAACCCTCCTCCCTGGGAGAGGCTGGGCCAGGACTTTGTGAGCCTGCACCGCGCACTGTGCAGGGATCACAAGGGATCTGTCTCAGCGGGGTTATCTGGGGGCCAGGAGGAGTAAATGTACTCGGGCACTCAGAAGTGAGGGCTGCCCTGTGAGTATGCGGGAGGTGAGTGGTCCTGAGCAGCACAAGCTGCAGTCCTACACCTCCAAAACCAGGGAGAACTTCCCCAAAAAGCTAAGAGAACCTTAAGAACATGGATCTGGGGGTAATCCATGTTGCTTCACCGGCCTACAATACAGTTTATTGGGCATAGTGAATAAATGATAGGCCATATAAAAATCTCTGTTTAAATCAGTACAGCTCTTGTCAGTTCCATAGGGCTGTGCTGATTTGTACCAGCTGAAGATTTATTTCACTACCTCAGGTTTCTTCTTCACTTTTATAGCAACTGTAGCTGTACAGCACTTAATAACAGCACCTTACTGTGCTGGAGTTTTCCATGGTTCCCTTCAGGAGTTCAAAGTGCACATAACCATTTGTACTTACTGCCTAAATGATTCAAAGAAAATCATCTTGATTGTAGAAGCAAATCTTATTTATGTGTAAAAATACTGTTTATTTGGCCAGAAAAGGCAATTGCTGAAGTTTACCAGAACACAGAGGCCTACAGGATGAATGTACCATTGCGAATGGCCAGTCACTGTAAAAAGCTATATATTGCTTCACAGAATTTTTAAACCTGTTTTTCAGACTAACCCATGCAAAATATTCAGTCTCATTCTAGAGGGTAAAAACCTTCCGAGAAAAATTTTTCATCTGTTTTATTTTGGTTACAAAAATAATATTTTTTTTCCCCTCAAAGCACAATTCGGAATACATTTTAATATTGAATTCTACAAATCTCACTGTAAAAATGTTGTTATGATTCCTAGGGGAAGAGGGAAGGGTTGTTTCTTCTGCATTGGTCTTGTGTTGTGAGGGCGTAAAGAGGAAAATGTCTCCTAATAGCAATCATTTAGTCAAAAGCTATTTTAACAAGAAATGTGATTTGACCGAGATAGTGGCCAAATCTTGGTTTAGGCTTTTTTTTTAGCACAGTACAAAGCAAACACTCCAGTTGGGGTTCCAAACTACAACTACCAAAAATCTCGGATGACTAACACTTCCTGGCTGTATTTCATGCTGGCTTGGAAAGAACAAGACATTGTCTAAGCCTGTACTAATATTATATAAAAGGCTGTGAAAAAGTTTGTGTAGGTCCATCCACAAGCATATGTCTTCTGCACATGCTTGTGGTGTTTTTGCTAGTGGCTTTTGGGGAGAATTAATCTAATGTTTAATTAAATCATTTAGCTTTATTCCAGCCATACATATTTTTGTAACTGGTTTTGGTGCAGGAATTTGCTGCAGTCCCAAAAGAAGAATGAATAATGCTTCCTATTCTGACCACAGTGATGGACATTGCTACTGACTGGCTTCCAGACAGGAAAAACATCCACTCTGGCCCATGGGATGGGGAGCTGGGACCCCTGGGATCTTCCCTTGGCCTGAGTCAGGCTGTGACAGGATAGGTTGTTGTTAATTAAAATTAATGTGATAATACCCAGACCTCCAAAACATTATGTAGGCCATTTGTGTGTATTTAGGAGGCTCTCTGACAAACTAAAATAACAGCTGAGAGTAGATGCAGGACTGAGCACGTCTGATTTTCTGTAGGAATCTTGGCCCATCAACCCGGACTTTCTAAAGCATCATCTAAATGCCTCAGGAAACAAAGGCTGAGAAAGAACTATATGAAAATCCTCTTTTTGCTCAGAAGACGTTCTGCCTTCCCATTCCTGCTCTCTTCCTTCCGTCAAACAATGACCTTTCTTCTCTCTTAATCCCTGCTAGCACCCACCCTCGCCCTTCATTAAGCTCAACATCGTGTGTTTCCAGTCGGCTCTGACTGGAAATGTCACACTCCAACTGCCCTGCCAGCAATGCTCCCAGTCCTTTCCTCTGCTGGCCTCAGCTGCTGCGTGGTCCAGCTCTCCCCAGTTACTTTTCCCCGCTGGAGAAAGGCTACAACTGGCAGGAGGCTCCAGCAAGACCAGGAACACCCAGGATTCAGGAAGCGGAGGCTGAAAGAGCTGGGCTGGGTCTGAGTTTCCCCACCCCTAAATTGGTCTAAGTGTTCTGTGATTAAATTCTCTCCCTCCTCCCTGCCACATCCCGCTCCCATGGATGCTCTCAAATCCGGAATTATTTCCCACTGTCCTATGGAGAACTGCACTTTGCAAGGAACTCACCAGCCAGAAGAGCTCAACTCCCAGCTGGGCACCCTTGTAATGATCAGATTTTCAGATGTGTTCAGCATTTTGCTTTTATTTGCCAGATATTCTCTTGGAAAGTTTGGTTATAGTAGCCAGAAAGACAAAATATTTATGAAAGGAGTAAGTGTAGAAAGAATTTGTTCATAAAACCACTGTCCTGTCCAAAGGCCCAATTCCCAGGTGTTCTGCAAGATCCTGTGAAAAAGTCACTGATGATTAATGAAACTTTTTAAAAGCATTCATATCAACTTTACATGGCTATTTTTCTTTATTTTTCTCTGTCCCTTGTTTGCTATTTGTGCATTAAAATGTGGTATCTACATTGAAGAAATCATCTTTGATCCTCACACTGTTTTCATCGAGCAGATTTGTGGTGGTGATCTCCAGATAATGGAAAGTTCCTGCAGGCTCCCTTCTCGATTCTCCCTCAGTTTTCATTCTCCTCTTGGGTTGGTCTATTTTTTGTACAGGTTATCCTCAACGTGGAAATTTAGCAGAATTGCATTAACCCAACACAAATTAAATTTGTGCTTCCTTGGTCTATATCGCTTGGGCAGGGCTGGACTGAGGCTCACCAGGAGGAACTTTCCAGTTGTGGCTGCTGGGAATTGAGACAGGGATTCAGCCTCACAAGACCTGGCAGTACTGCTTCTAAACGCCCTGGGTCAGGGAAACCTTCGGACACACCTCTCAGGACTGTTCTAATCCTTTGGCACCCCTAGAAGGATGCTCTAGCCAGGGGTTGTGTCGCATCTCAGATGCAGCTGCGTGGTGTGTACACATCTCTTGACACAAAGAGACTGCTATAAGACGACTCCTCTGCTTTAAAATGTTGCTAGCAAATTGTTGTGAACATGGGAAAGAAACAAGAGTGTTGAGAGCTCTGGGTATTATTGTAATATTTAAATATTCTGTATGGTGGTGCCTGTAATTCAACATTTGCTGTGGTAAACACAGCAGAAATGACTGTAGCAAAATGTTATTCCATATTCTAAGCCAGATTCTTGAGGTTTGTTTTATTTATATCACATGTGTCTGGGAGAAATAATTCTAGGAAGGCTCAAACCATATATTTTCTTTTCAAGTTGCCAAAATGTCTTAGAGAAATCAATTTCTGGGGACTCTTCTGTGTGGCTAAAGATTTATTTTTAACCTCTTGGTGTGCAAAAATCAGGAGCAATTATTAATCTGTCCTGAAACTGCCAATACAACCTGCTAGCGACAGATGGTGTGAATGAAAAGCCCGAAGTGGCCATTTTTAATATTCAATAGATTAAAAAAACTTAGTTCTTTAATCTTGTCTAACCTCTTGTGACCGAGGGTCTAAGGTATTGACTTAAAGACAATACCAATAGCTTTGATTTGAACCTGGATCAACCAGGGAACGGGACCTTCTGAGCCACAGGGAACCTCTAAATGGTGCTTCATGTCCCCATCGCTGTTGGCCTTGGTGGGAGAGGAGCTCTGAGGGTTCCTCTTTGGCAGCTTAAAAGTCAGAGCACCCCGTGCTGCAGGTAAAAAGTCAGAGCACCCTGTGGCTGCACTCCAGGGGCTCTTGTTTAGGTCTGAACTTGTATGGTAGTTAAGAACAGCTCCTGTCAATGCCTAGGGATGGAGAAGGATTACATTACCAGATATTATCTCAGGCTTGCTGTATTTTATACATCTCAATTACAAAATCAGGATGTGTTGCCAGCCATCCTTTGGATACGGCTGGCACAAACACACACACACACACAGGGAATGAAACAACAACAACAAAAAATCCCAAACTGCAAGTCTGCTTGATTTTTTTTGATTAGTTAAGGATCATGGAAATCTGACTCTTGCAGCCTGTGGTGATGCTGTGCTGCTGGTGAGGCTGGATTTTGTTCCGTGTGCCACGGCAGGGGGAGGCAGGCTGTCAGCAGCAGGAGCACGGAACTCCACAGATGCCCAGGAAAGGTGGATCCCAAGTCCAGATTCGCTCACCTCACCTATGAGAAAAGCTGTATCTGAAGTTCAGGTTTGGCATTGCTCGTTATTTTCTGTCACGCCCCTTATTTATTTGTGAGCAACGAGGCAGGGGGGGCTCAGACCACAACTGCAGCTCGTGTATGAGGTAGTGCAGGTGAGAAACAGCCTGAAGCTTTTGCAGGAATAATTCCCCAGGTCAAGTATCCTGTCCCTGCGCTCGCCGAGCAAGCGCAGCAGATGTGGCCAGACGACAAACTTTGCACGTTTGTCTCCGGGACAGACAAAACCTCCTGCAAACCAAGGGCTGCAATTTGAGAAGCCGCTCCTTTCTCTGTTTTTAATGCCTTTATGGATAGCTGTCTGCACAGAGAACCCTTATCCTGGCAGGTCAGCAGCTCCTCACCCACAAACCCTAGTCCAGGCCTCCCTCCCACTGTGGCCCTGTGGCCCCTCTGCCCCTTCCCGCCCCCGTGTCCGCACACGGAAGCCACTGGCCATGGTCAGGCAGTCCCCTGACAATATGGGATGTGGGAAAGCTCTTCCCGGGCGAGCAGCAGCCTTTCCAGAGCTCAGGCTGGGGAGGAAAGGCCAATGAACCAAGGGGAGAGCACTGGGAGGACATTTCAGCTTCCTGGTGAAGGGAAAACGAGCTCTCTCCTGTGGGGTTTTCTCTGGAGGCTACGAGAGTGACATTTCCGAATTGGAGGAGTAGAAGAAAAAGGATAAAAGGTGAAAAAAATAGGAAGCTAGAAGGATGTAACCTTAATGTAGAACATTAGCCCAAGGATGGCAGGTACTGCTATGGAATGGAAGATGCTGGGAAACACCAGGAAAGATAAACTTCAATATCAAGTGATCTTGGACTGCAAAATTTAGTGTGCCCAGCACAGCAAGACAAAGCCCTAAGGAACAAGGATATAGCTAAGCTATCCCTGAAATGTTATTTATATTATGTATATTAAGACTAATCTGCTGCCGTAGGTGGTGGCCTCAGCACACCCTGTCCCAGGAAGCTCATTCCTGCTTTGGATGGGTCTTGCACCAGGAGCATATTCACTTGTTTGAAAATGGGGTTATGAAGTGATTATTCAGCTTCATAACATTGTTTTACAACAGAAAAAATATTAAAATGTCTTCCTGTGGCAGAAAATTTCTACCAGATCAGAAGTGTGTTCCTAAATGGTAATTTCATGCTATCAGGCCAGGTTTCTTCTCATGATTGTGTTGAAAGTTTCTTTGTCTCCCTGGTTTCTAGGAGAATTTCTGCACTATTACCAGTGAATTAAGTCTGAATATCAGAACATATAACCCAAAGCATGTGTTTCCTTAACAAGAAAATATTCTGCATCCATGCAGAAATATCTTCAGCACTTCTGTGAGTGTTGCAGTCTTCAAAGCACAACCAGCCCTTGCAATCACAAGACAATGCAGTAAAATAAATGAGAGGTCTAAGACATGATATGAGATCTTTGTAGCAGTGGAAATAAAATTATCTTTCTTTTTTTTTTACTTTCTATGTGTGTATATTGTAGTTCTCATTCATACTTCTCTCATGGGTGCTGGAAAACTGCTCAGCTTCATAGTATTACTGCAAATAGACCAGATCTCTGCTCTGCCTCACTTGAAAACTCTCTTTTATGTCTTTTTATGTTGTTTGTTCTCAAAGAAGAGAGCTTTCCATTCAATATTAACGCTAACAGAAAAATACTGAACTGAATAAGCCCAAAGAGCTCAGGGGGAACATCTCCAAATTCTTCTGCTGTCTAGATGGACTAATCACACACTGCAAAGACAGAGAAAAAGTCAGGGAATTGGAAATTATATCTTCAGGGTTGTGGGTTTTTTAATCATGTTTCAGTCCACTATTTGATATTTTTCCTTTTTTTTGTTTTACTATTGAAACAACAAAAAATTTCCTTTTTCTTGTCTGTGTATGGAATCAAGCAAGATATGGATTATAGGGAACAGCCAAGACTGGAGTAGGAGGGAAGGTCATCATTTTACAGGACTGAATCCTAAGTACCACCAGACTTCCTGACAACACACAAACTAAAGAAAAGTAATAACTTCACTTCTTTAGTCGAGTGGGTGCCTGGTGCTGGAAGGTACCACTGACGAGGAAGGCATCTAAGGACACTTGGAATCAGCCAGATAATATTCAGTGTCTTCCAAGATTCAGTGCCTCAGCAGGCAGGGGCAGAGATGTAGGGTTTCAGCATCCAAAAAAAGAAAGGTGAAGGGTTCATCTCAGTTCTAGGTGGTATTTTAAAGCTGGTGTGGTTAAGGCATGCCCAGCGCTGTTGCCAGCAGCTTGCAATCCATTTTCCTTTGACTTTTCCTGCCTGAAGCACCTGCTCAGGGCTGGAGTTGGGATTAGCATGAGTGTAGATCAAGCCTGAAGCTCACTCCTCATTTCCTTCATCATCAGGCCATTTGTATTTTCTGCACAGCTTGAAAACAAACTCTTCCACACTCCAGCTCATGTAAGTTCCTCTGGTGTCCTCTTGATACAGCTGAATGATGACTGGCATCCATTGATGATGTGTTCTTTCATTTGCAATTCTGGGATTTAACCTTTTTGCAACAAAACCACAGAGAATTAAGCCATTCGTGGCAATGACTGTAGTCAAAGACTTAATTAAACCAGGAGCATTGTCAGGATTCTAAAAGTGGTGATGAGATGACAGACAGATGAGAAATAAGAAACTTTCAGATCAGAGAAAATTTTTCTCTTTATAGTTCATGCGATTTTATTTTTTAAAAGATTTCTGTGAAAATAGAGGAAGTTGAGTCACTCTGGATTCACATCCCCTCCCCAAACCATATATATATATATATGTATATATTCACATGTATGCATGTGTATATCTGAGAGTGGTCTATATATGGATATACATGAAAGACATAATGAAAGAACATAAAAGATATTAAAAACCCATTACGGAAGAAATATGACATGTGTGACTGATTTGTTTAATGACCATTAGACTCCTAATGTCTTGGAGAATTCAGGTAGAGCTAATCCTAAATAACAATAGATCTACTTTTTTTTTTTGACACTTTTAAACAACTTTGTTATTTTCTCTACTATGAAAATTACAGTATGTTTTCACTGGTCTGCCTTCACAGTTTAGTGGCCATTTATGCGATGTGATTTACACTCCATTAATTTGAACTTTTCTGGTAGAACAAAAAAAAAAGACACCCTTAAAAAGAGAGTGTGATACTCTGGGATTATTTTATTTCTATCTGTATTTCTATCTGAAACAAAGAAATAATTTCAATTCCAAACACCTAGCTGGTGGAAATTATTTTAGCTGCAGGATGTAAAATGAAAGGTAGTGTTAAATCTGCTTTTATAAAAGAGAAGCCTGCACACACCAACCCACATTTGCATGTGTGGTATAAGTTGATTCTTGCTCAGGTAAGATTTTGCCAGTGTGAGCATGCAGTAACACTGGGTCAGTTGCTGAAATGCTGCACACACAGAACCTGCAAATTCTGTCTGATCTGTTGTGTGAGTCTGAACGCACAGCTGCAAACGCTCAAATCATGGGGCAAAGAAGCAAACTACTATAAAAAAATACCTCTTTTCCCATCGTTCTTAAGCTCTCAAATGTCTAAGGCAGTTTTGGATCTATTGCACAACTTTCTGTGGTAACAAAGCACTTGAATGGGAATCCATCTATGTGGAATGGCATTCCTACTTCCCTTTATCAGCAAGATGTTTTACCCATTCTTTTTTATACAATGAAATTGTATAGATGTAGAGAATATTTATCACAGAATCTAGACTAAATGTGCCATAAGGGTAGAACACAAACTGCTTTATTTATATTTTGCAGCTTTTGTGTTTTTTTATTTTGCTGCCCATTGCAGATCCAAGTGCATCCACCCTGTAGCAAGCTTCATGTGGAATCCAATTTTCCATTAAATAGAAAAGCACTGTACTGGAGCTGAAACACTTCATTTAGTGTTCATTTAGTGAGGTAACATGGGCTGGATAATAAGTCCTATCACACAGGCACACCTCTGGAAAAATCCACTATATTTTTACTAGGAGACCCTCCACCTTTAAGTTGCTGTCTGACCTAAGTTCCTTAGTTTTCCCTGTAAGTAAAGTGAGAATACTGTCCTTTTTGGGATGGCTGTTTATTTACTCCAGCAATATGTACTACGATAAGTATTAATAAGCCTGTCTCCAACTGACCAAAAAATTACTTCTTTAGTTTTTATCAGTGAAATATGGTCAGTCATCCAAAACTTTACTTCTCTGGCATAGCTTCCACTTGCCATAATGAGGAAGTATATCTCAAGAAATACATGGTTAGAAATAATGCTTTTATGTTTTCTATATTTTGTTATTTTTGCCTCAAATCCCGGTTCAGTTCAGCGTGATCTGACATGGTTGAAATACTGAACCCCTCAACTCCTCCAGAGCAGTGTTTATTATAGAAACCACAAACTTAACCTAACCTAGAGCAGCTTTTCCAGCAGTGATATAATTACAGTAGTTATTGTTGCAATAAACCAGATGTTCCCGAGCTGGAATGAAAGCACTTCCCCCCTGCATTACATTGGTTACGTTGCCTCTTTTCAAGTTTCACATCAGCTGTTCAGAAAGGGCTTTCTTGCTTGAGTGTCACTTACAGATTCTTGCTGGGTGAGTCTTTTAGGGCAAAAGAATGAAATGCTGGCGAGCTCTGCGTTTCCACTGCTCTCGTTAAAACCTCCAACACGACAGTTATCAGTGGCACTAATTCCTGCCCTGGTTTGAAGATGTGTTTTGTCCTTTAAGACACTTGGATCTGGCTGGGAAAAAAAACTCCAATACTTTGGAAAACCTGCTTATTGAATGAACACATTGTTCAGTGCAAAAAGAAACGTTCCACTCCTACAAAATAGATGGAGTTTGGCACAGACTTCAGTGGAGCCACTATTTCAGTCACCATTTTGAGAAACTTAGTTATTAGGCAAGTGGGTAGCTCTGGAGAGCAGCATCTTTTGAGCTGCTCTGTCAGCTGTGGTTGCAACTCTGGACCATGAACAACCACTCAACCTGAACTATGAACATCCAACATTGCTCCAACATTACACATCTTGTATTTTTAACAATGTGTTAGTCAACGCTTTTCTAATATTTCCCAGCCCAATCAAGTCCTAACTGTAAAAACATGTTGTCAATAAAGAATTGGACTGTGTTTAAGCTGCTAGGACCTTAGACATGAAAGTTGTTGTATATATTACATGTGTGCAAGAAATCTGTCTAGGAACAACAGCCACGAGAAGTCAAGAAGCCAGGAGATTGCTTTATTGCCCTCACAGAACCATATAACAATACAATGAAGGAACACAACCTATGCTTGGGGTTTTGTTTACTCATAGGTAAGTTCTCATGAAAATGCAGGAACGGTAAGAATTAATTACCTTATCAACTCTCTGAACAAGTCACGGCAGTCCTGGAAGAAACCTTTGTAATGTTCGGGTACACGTGCTTCTCGTTTTTTCTGCTCACTAGTGGTAAACTATTAGTCACCCCATCCCCGTGGTAACTGCAATGCAACGAGGGGGGAATTCACCCCGTGGTCTGCTAAATTTACACTTTGTAAAAATGTAAACGTTTCTTATAGAAGGAATTTACATGACTCTGAAACACGGCCCAACTTTTCACTGATGTGGTAGGGGATGCAGACGCTGTTGGCCTGGATTTAAAGAAATCTTTGAAAATGGGCCATAAAATAGCTGAGGAAACCCAAGAGGCACCCACACGTTTGGAAGCAGATTATAAGAGAGCCCTGCTGCTCAGCCACAATCAGCTCCCTGCTTTCAAAAGACACGGTATCAATTTCACATTTTTTGCTCTCCTAATGGGAACGTGTCAGAGCTGAAATAAATAAATAACCAGGGCCCACGTCCAGGGAACCTTGACGTCTTTCCCATCACGGCGGCTGGGAGGCCCCTGCGCTTCCTCCCCTGGCTGTGACATGCCCAGCAAATATTTCCACCACCCACACTTGATTCATTCTTAACTCTCCTCACCCACTCATCATTACAGCTGTGCAAAGCATCCATTACGAACCCTGAAGCCATCCAAAGCCTACCTTTGTAACTTTGCTTCACGCCCAGCGGGGATTGGTTGCACTTTGGGTAGATTAACTTTTGAGACAATCGACCCCCAGCTTCATGCAAATTTGGGCCCAGGTCAAGGTGAATGATTTATGGGCTGCATGTTTTGAAAATCGCTGAGAGAGTTTCATATCACTCCATCGTGCTTCACTCAGTAGATCTCTGTCATATTTGTGGAAATAAAGATGTGTGCATAGCACACTGCAAAAGGGAATAAAAACAGCGGTCAGATCCCAAATGTGCTCCGTGCCTTGCAAACAATTCCTGGTCTGAAGGACCTGAGGGGGGAAACGAAAAAAAGCTCTTTTTAACTCTTTAACACTTTATTGCTTCAAAGTGTAAGTAACTCATAAATTTTTTATGACATTCCTTCGTTTAGCACATATGCATGCCACTAGTGGTTCAATTAGACAGGAACTCTGCAAGGAGTTGCTGTAACGATGCTCTCGGGCAGGAAGCAGACTCCAAAATTCAGATGGAAAGTTAGATTTTCTGTAGTCAAAATGAGAGGTGTGTTTGGTTGGTGATAAAAGTTCGTATTTGCAGAGTTTGGATTTTCCTCACCAGGATTTTGGGCAGCCCAGTTAGCAAAATTAAGAAGAAAAAGGGAATGTAGATTATGCCAACCCTACTGAGTGACATCTTGCTCTGTCAGATTTCAGAACTGTGGGGCAGTTAACTGCTTTAAATCACTGGCAGAAATTATAGATAAACAAGGTTTTAAGAAAGAGAAATTTGAAGGACAGGGTTCAATATAGGAGACTCTGTGGCTTCTTAATCAGGTGGGATTGATGAAACTAATTTCACACTTTAATTTTTAAAGGAAACCCAGACCAGCCAAGGCAGGAGCACCAAACAGGTCACTTAACATCTCATAACAAAAGAACTTCCTTGGTTTCTGTTTGCAGCATGACATCTTTTTATCTGCAAAACAATCCTTTTCTGTCATAAGTGAGTCCATGCAGAAGGCTGTAAGCACCTCACGAGATCCTGGTTGTGGAACACTCCTTTCTGCTGATACCAAAACATTAATGTAAGTGAGAGCCAGAGGGACAGTTTTCTGTGTGGTGAATGTTGTTTTGTCACCTGGTCACTTCAGTTATTTTTTGAAATCTTGTGATGTGCCTTTTGTTGAAACACCTTCAAAATAAGCAGGACAAAGATTTGAAAAGTTTGTATAAATCAAAAATATGGCTTGAGGTAGAGTTATATAGTCCTTAAGGTCATATTAAGAAAAGTATTGAGGGGTGAGATTCAGCTGAGCTGAGGGAGAGACATGGTGTGAGCAAGTGTCCGAACTGGTCACCACGGAGTGTTGGCTCTCAGTTCTCCCAGATGTCTAAGAGAGGTGAGATAAATCACAGCCTGCAGGTTTCTTCCCATTATCTCCACAGGGAATGGGAGTGGCCAAGCTCAGAGCACATCTCCCTCCACGTTAGGTGAGGAGAGCTCCGTTCCCGCTGTCTGCTGAGTGCCCCAAACAAGCCAAAATTTAGTGGAAGAGGAAGGGAGACTGGACAAACATTCAGCCCCGTGGAGGTCAGTGCTTCATCCTGTTCTGCTGAAAGCAGAATTCCTCCCTTGTTCAAGAATTAGAAAATCAAAATAGTAAGGAAAGTTTGGCATGGAAACATGAACGATAAATGACAAGATTATCAGTGGTTCTCTGTGAAGAGATGAGCCACAAAAACAACACATGAGCAGCCCTGGATTGCAACATCAGAACCCCAGAGTGCATTTATAACAGCTCTTAATCACCACCTTCACCATGCCCATTTGTCCTGGTTTAGAGAAGTGCTGAGCATCGTCTCACATCAACATCAACACCTTGAAGACTGATACCCAGGGGCAGATAAAACATGGCACATAATGGTTCGTGTCTCATGTGTGTGGATGGCTGTGAATCAAGGAAAAATTGCTCTTAAATAAATGATGTGGGACTAGAAAAGTGATAACACAATGCTTGATTTGAGAGCAAAATCCCAAACCCTTTGAATTCACTCCAATAACAGTAAAGAGTGGTGCCACTAACAGTGCTTTTCTGAGGAGCTAGTTGGCATTTCCACTCTATAATCTTGATTCTTGGGATTGGCATCCGTCATTTCAACCCATGCTGAGTTGTAACTTAGTGTGAAAAGGAGAAACAAGTTGCTGAAATTATGGAATTTCTCTCTCCCCTGTCTCTGCATCAAAACAAAATAAAATTTACATTTTATGAACTATTTGCCAAACCTCACATCATAAACACCTTCCTTTTAAATGGATGGGTAACAAAAGGGAAGATAAATGAGATAAGTTCAATATTTAAAAGATTTGCTCAACATAGACAGTCTTTCCTTTCCACTAGTTGCTTTTTTTTGTTGAAAATGGAGAAAAATGTTACAAATCACATTTAATAATATGAGCAAAAAAAAATGCAGGCAGTTAGTGGTGAATGCTCCAGTAAATGTATCTATTGCAAAAAGAGGTGTCATATAAAATGTTAGGACAGAGATTTACTGCCACTGAAGTCAGCAACAGCATTTCCATTGCCTCCAGCTGGAGGAGGACTTGGTTCCTAGGAAGTTCACTTCAAACATGATTATCTTTATATCAGCAAGTCTAGGAGTGAGGGCTCCATGGCCTTCAAGGTGAATGCTAAAGGGAATAAAGGGCTATAAATCCCTCTTTCTGCAATGATAAGGATGCTGGCCCCAGTTGAAAAATACAGAAATAAAGTACAGTTAAATGAGGTTCAAAATCCTACCAAAAATCTCTGAGTAGCCACATCTGCAGTCCTACCACAGGTAAATCTTCCAGAGCTCTTGTTACAACTGTGAATTAAATAAGCAGTCTGGGGCCTGTTTCAGTGTTTGTTATCAGATTGTTCAAATATTTCACTTGCATTTATTAACTAAAGAAGGTCTCAGACTCTTTGTTTCAGCCGTATACAGAATTCACCAAATTCACTGTTCATAATCTACACAGTAGCGACTGAATTATCTGTGAATTCTCAAATAATCGTGCTCAGACTGCAACTTTCAATTAACATTTTAAAAGACCTGTGGGGGCTTTCTTAATTTGTCTCAGTTTTGGCCTCAAAAATAACCAGGCTTTTAGAATTCTGTAATGGTTAAAGGTAGTGACAAGGTATTCTGGCCCTGCTTTCCAAGAATATTGGCAACCAAATTTCTTGATTCCACTTTCTCTCTTGCATGTTTGTTCCAAGTTTTGTCGCTTGAGATGATTACAATTGTGTGCAGCTTGGAATGGGCCTGAATACAGAGTTGCCCACTTTTGAATCACTACTAAATCACATCTCCTGTCCCATGTCATGGGAGAAGCTCTCCTCGGTCGCGTTCCCCGGGTCCTTGCAGCAAACTTAGGGACTGAAATCCCTCTCCCCAGGCTGCTGCAGACTGCCCACCTTCCTCCCGGCCTGCTCTGAGCTCCGTCTCTGCTGCTCAATCTGCTCTGTCTCTCTTCCACATGCATCCCTGCCCAAAACAAACTCCGCAAGGCTCCCCACCCAGATCTTTGGAATTCCTGGGCAACCTTACATGTGCCTTTGTTTTGGGCAGGAACGTGTGCTGAACTGTCTCCTCCAGCGCCGAAGAGAAGGGCGGTGGTTAGACCTACCATTTTCAGCAGGGCTTAACCCAGCCTAAAACAAAACCCTCAGTAAAGGTGGAACCATTTCACAACCCCCTGTGTGTGTGTGTCTGTGTGTGTGTGTGTGTGGTGTGTGGTAAGGAATTTTGCAGAGAAATGGCCACCTTTCCCCAGATTTCCAGCTGGAGAGGAGCAACAACCAGGAGCAGGGCTCCAGCAGCTCAGTTCATTGGAGAGCTGTGTGTAGGAAAAAGGTTTAATTCTTAGCATTTTGTTTTTGGGAGTAGAGATGCTGGTGCCCTGATTCAGCCATCGGGGGACTAGACAGATGTGCAGGCAGTCCCAGCTTTTTAATTCTGGGCTGACCTGACCTGAGCACCAATTCGGGAGCCAGGGAGGCCACACTCGGTGTGAAGTTTGGGCAGTCAACAGTTCTGGGCTGGACCCTGCCCAAATCACAAGCCAGACCTCTGCTTTCCTGAGGCTGTGGAACTCAGGGAGGTTGAATCACCCTCGAGGGGTCTCTTGCCACAAAAACTTCAGTAATGCATCAAGCACTGTCACGACTCTCAATCCCAAATGATGCCACTGAGGATGGCCCACAAAAGACAGGGGTTTGTGTCCTGGGAGGACTTGTCCAGAGGATGTTCAGCTTTCCCTGGGTGCCAGGAGGAGCTCTCCAAAGCAAAGCAGTGTCCATTGGCAGTGGGATGGGCAGGAGGTGTTCCACAACTTGGCATCTTCTTAAAGACAGCGTTTGTGTTGAGGTGGGCTATCACACATAACCAACCTTAATCCCTTTTAAATGAAGGTTCTGTTTATGACATATCAAGGTCAGGACTGTAAATCCTGGAACAAATCACCAGGTATAATGAAAAGGAATAATGCCAATTATATTTTCCAGTCATTTTTAGTACTTGAAACGTGGTCTCTGTACTCCTTGGACTTCTCTCAGGGAAGTACAGATGGTATCTTGGTGAGCTAATAGTAACCTGTTTATTACAGTTCCTTTGTTTTTACCACTAGCTCGAAATAAATACCATTATTAGACATTGTATATGGCATAACAAACTAGGTCATTCTCTCAGTTTTTCAGTGATATGTTCAACAGAGCTTAGAAGTATTTCCAAAGGAATTTCCAGCCTTTATTTGCCCTTTGTAGGCTTTGTTCATGCTCTTTTTGTGGTCAGTTTCTAGCAGTCACTCCAAGTTCACCGGTGGGAATTTCACAGGAGCAGAGGGTTTTCTCTACCTGTCACAGAAAATTTCTAAAACCAGAATGTGTCTAATTTTTATCATATAACTTTGCAAAAGAAAATAGATTCTGAGACATAAAGTGCTTCCTTTAAGTAGAGACAACCAAACAAAATGTGGTACAGAAGGAGCACATGATCCCTTTATTTATAGGAAATGATATGTAAACCTTCCTGTTAAAGAGGCAATGTCTTCCTATTAAATTGAATACTTTAATCAATTTTCTTTTAAAATAACTAAAAGTTTTAAAAGTATCCAAAAGTTTAATTACAAGAAAAAGAAAAAAAAATTGTGGCTTTAGTACAGTTAACTGGGCTATATGTATTCTCTCAGTACAGCCAATTATTGTAGTTATGCCAGTGGTGTTTAACTGGAGAAATTCTGCATAGTTAAAGTGTTGGCTGTGTGACAGAACATGCATAAAGCACAGTAAATAGTAATACTATGTGTAGAAATGTTTAATTCTTTCAATTACAGAAGTTTATCAAGTCCAGTATATAATCTTGGGCTGGAAAGAAAAGATAAAGAAACTTTGCAGGTAAAGAACATTTTCCTGATAGGATCCCAAGTCAAATTAATAAATTGGAATACTGGGGTTTTTTTAATTTTCCACTGAGGTGTAGGGGAAAAATAATAGAGAGTTGTTTTTTCCCTCATTATTTGGTGGTCCTTCCTTGAAACTTTCCAAACCAAAGCCATTTCTCACATCTGGTTGGAACACAGATCTTTAAGACATTCAAGTAATTCAAATCAGATGTAAAAATCTAAGCTACACTGTATGAAATTCAGGAACAATATAGTTACAGGGTTAGAAAAGTCTGCAATATGGCACCTCTTTTAATCAATAACAGCCTCCGTTTCAGTTTGTCTGTAAATACAAGACTATAATTAAGAATGATCTATGGCATTAATTATTTCAATACCCGGTGTAGCAAGTTCTCAGATTAGTGACACTTTGCATTTGTAATATTATGAACAGTTTGTTTTCCCTGTGCTCTGGGTGAATGTGGTCTGGATCAGATGATGGTTGCAGTGGAAAATATCGAAGATCACTAATATCAATAAGCACTTCCTTATCTCTGCCATTTGGAACTGCCTGTATTGACTTTCGTTGCATTCCAGCAGTTCTGCCTGGACCCAAACAGTAGTTAGTCGTTAATTTCCATTAACTAAGCCACCACTACACACAATTTCAATTATTTCCAATAAATGCTCCATTAATGCCTGTTATCTGCGTTTAATTTCCATTGATTCCCAAAAGCTACAGTCGAGCTTAATTGCTGCCCTAAGAAGAACAGTTTCCCACAGGTGTCAGTGGGGCTGATTTCTCTCTGGCTGCCAAGCAGTAGGGAGCAGTGCTACACAAGATTGCCATGCAAATCAATGGCTAAAAACCCAAACAGCTGCAGCTGGACTTGACCAGAAAACTGCATTTACCTCACCAACAAGCACGTGCTCTTCTAGGGTACGGTTTCAGTTGGGCAGAAAAGTATTTTAGAGCTTTTCTTAGCATGTGAAAATAAAAGTATCACAGTATCCTGGCTTGTTCCACTTCAGTAAAAAAATGTCATCTGATAAACAGAAGTTCTAGACCAATAGAAAAATCGGTGCAACTCTTTAATCCTTTTCAGGTCCATATCATAATTTTGTCCATACAAATATTTCTACGAAGAAAAAAAACCAAACCAAAACAAACANGAAAAGGTCCATATCATAATTTTGTCCATACAAATATTTCTACGAAGAAAAAAAACCAAACCAAAACAAACAAAAAACCCAACAAACCTTTATCTCTAGGATTGTTTCTGGTGTTTTTGGATGCTGTAGGTTCTCAGCAACTCCTTGGGATTACATCACCGTTTTAACATAGTGTTTGGTGTTTTACATACAAGTCAGTTCTATTCAGACCCTCCAAAACTGCCAATTCACGAAAACAAAACATCTGCCCAGCAGTGGTGAGCTTGACTAATGTTCCTTTTGAAGAGAAAAGCAAAAGAATCGGGTTGCTGAAAATTAAATGTTGCTGCATTTTCAAAACGACATTTTCAATTTTGCATTGCAAAATGCTTTTCCCTATTTTCCATACTATTTCAAGTTGACATCTAAATTAAATATTTTGCTTTTATTCAAACAAATCGCTTGATTGACCAACAATTATTGTATTCATAATCACGCTTTGTAATAGCTTTCTGGATTGTTTTATTGCTTTCATTAGGAGTGGAAATAAAACTCAACCAAAAGACATTCCCTGAGAAGGAAAAATCTGGATCTCACGGGGCTTTGGTTAGAGCATGTTTTCATTAGCTTCACTTTCAGAAGACGTTCAGTGCATTATCCAAAAAGCCCCTCCGAGCTAGTCCTGTACAAAAGTTGCTACACATCCCACATTGTGCTATGGTCAAACCTCATGTCCATTATGAAATGGCAGCAGGATATGGCTTTTCCTAGAGTTTTATTACAGCCTGCTGTTCTTTAACAGTTCTGCCTTCACACAGCAAATGTAACACATGTTCATTATCTGCGTTTGGGGCTGGAGCGGCATAAATCACCACCGGCCTGAAGAGTCCCGAAATCAGAAGACAGTTGTGTAGCTGCTCCTTCTTCTGCACCGCCCGGTGCGTTCCACAGGCTCTGCCCCGGCTTGGATTGCATCACCGCAGCCAAACCTCGAGGTGGCAAAGCCTCCTGGGCAACAGTTCCCCGCTCTGCGTCTGAAAGCAAAGCGACGCCTCTGAGAGCCAGAGCCAGACGCTGGGGTTATGGGGTCCGGGCTGGGGGACAGGGCTGAGCCTGCCAGGCAGCCCTGAAATGCAAACAAGGAGCTGAGCCACTCGCCCTGCAGCGCACTGATGCTGTCAGGAGCTGCCGCAAGGGACTGAACAAAGGCAACCGTTTGCGGGACACAAATAGAAGGAACTTTATTGATTTTGGTGAACTTATCGCCAGAAACTTTACCTATCTGGTAGGTGTCAGCCGTGACAGGTATTATCTGTACTTCCTTTTGATTTCTCCGCTTTCATGCCAACCTTTCCTCTGCCTGGCCGGGGCTGAGCCTTCCCAGCAAAGCCTCCCTGAAGATCCAGCCTCGGCAAGGCTCCTGGAGGGCACCCTGCGGCAATTCAGCCCGGGAGGAGGGACGCGGTGGTTCCGGGGGCATCACACCTGCTCTCCAATCTCCCAAACATCCCCAGGCACATTCCGTGCGGGGTCTGAGAGACTCGGAACAGAGATGCTCATCGTTTCACCCCAGGATCTCTCAGAAGGGAACAGAGGCACAGCTTAGCAGTGGCGTTTGAAACACGCACAGGTCGAAAACGCGCCATCAATATTTCTTGTAAATCCTACGTCATAATCAGAGAACGCATAAAGCAAGAAAAGGTTTATTATTTCTAGTTCTTCTAGGGCTTTGGGGGATTTGTGTGTGTGTGTGTGTGTGTAACAGAGGTAGTCTCAGCCCACAGCCATGTTTCAACACATATTTCTCAATTAAAACCTCTGCACATTCTTAAATCCCAATCTGCTTCCTTGTAGGACTAAGATTGTATTTGGTTTGGATGTCCCAAATATTTATTCTTATTATTAATGATTTGGATTTTTAATTTAAATTATTATTTGTTTGAATTATTGGATGTCCCTCATCCTTCACAAGCATCAGGGATAAGATTTCAGTCCCGTTTTTTCTCTGACAGTAGAGTGCTTGTCCTTATACAGAAAATTGTTAGGAAGAACATATTGCAGAGATGCAGAACAAAATGAAAACAAAATATGATGGGTATTAACTCTCAGATTTATAATGATATAACTTGCATACCATCTAGTGCTTGCAACCCTCAAGTCCATTTTCCCAGAAAATTTAACTTTGAAATCACAATGACCGAAGTTTTGTTACACAGCACCAGATAAGGTCGTACATGCTTTCCTCTCAATCATCTTTTCAGAGTTTCTCGGGTTCTCTGGATATTTAGGGGATATTTTGCTTTGCAAAACAACCTCCAGAGATTTTTACCTCAAAAATGTTACCCTTGGTTATGAAATCTGCAGTTTTTTAGGCTCTGCAGCCTGGAGGGAAAACTGAGGACTAGTTAAGTGCCATGACAGGCTCTGGGCAGTTTCTAGTTCTTGCCGCAGCTTCTGCTGTTCTCCTTTCACACTCCAATGACCCTGGAAGCCCTGTCCAGGGGGCAGGTGCTTTCAGGAGATCAAAGGCACTGTGAAAATTTGGGAACTTATCCCATTGTACGATAAACTCAACATCTAATCTGTTCAGCTGGGCTTGCAACACACCCAGCAGAGTTAAACTAATCAACCACCCCAGTCCCTGCATCCCTCCCAACACTTTTCCCTGGTGTTCTACAACAGCCCCGATTTACAATTAGCTAAAGGTGCTCCATCTACATGTTTTTCACTTCTGCACATGCAGACATCCACTCAACCCCGGACAGTAAACCCAGATGACGGTGGCATGGAGGATTCCTTTCCCAGCTGGATTTCTCCAGCAAAGAAACTCCTGCTGCAGCCCTTGGAGGATTGGGACATACATCTGGTATCTCACCACTGAGTTTTATCAAGCTTCAGGTACCTATTGGGCATGTGCAGGACCTCAAAATGTGGATACTGCAAACCTGGGGGAATAAGGTCCTGTGATGTGTAAGTACTTTTGGAGCCAGGCATTAACTGAGCAAAGGTTTTCAGGGTTCAGTTTTAGTTTACAGGAATAGTACCTAATTTGGCCTCTGTACTGATCTATATTCCTAAATCTGTTTTCTAACCTAGCCCTTAGTGACTAAGAATGAGTGGCAGAGATTAAAATAACCACCTTTGATAATTCTGTAAATTCCTAAATTAAAAGCACTCCTCTGAGATACATGAATGGTTTGCCTGTCTCACATAGACCAGAAAATCAGGACCAAAGTCCAAGCAAAAATGACATATCAAAACACCAGCTGAAACAGAAGGTTCCAGCTGTTTCAAATGCCACTAAACCACAATGATTATTGCTAACATAAATAAAACAAAATCTTAATCCCATTTTATCAAGGAGTTACTAATCATATTTCTCTGTTCTTCCAGTAGTTTCATGAGAATGCATTTCCATAAGTGAGAGAAGGATGGTGTATGAGGGACCACTTCCTCTTGTACTGTCAGAAAACCTCAAATGCATCTAAAAAACGACTGAACTCGGTCAATTCACAGAGAGGAGAAGAAAAGCTGTCAAACCAACGTCTAAATTATGTCCTTGCTAAGTAGCTTGACTTGTGGTGGGGATTTTATTGGACAATGTCACTTCCTTGTGACCACCACAAATGATAACAGTTGCAGGAGATTTACGGTTGCTAAACCAAAGGAATGGCTGGAATTTTTGAAAATTCTTTACAGCTTCAGCTCAGGCTGACATTTTGTACTTTAAAAGCTATTTTTAAGCAACTAAATAGGTGACAGAGCACTCCAGAAGCTGGCAAGACAAAGGAAAAAAAAATATATCAAAGCCTGCCAATGCCAAGCTGCTGCACTTTTGCTACACTCCATGGTTGTGGTGAAGGCTTTGGGTTGTTTCATTTGCGGACTCGTGGCTCCCTTCGTTCCAGTAACAGAAATGCCAATAGCATTTCTAAATTAAACCCAGCATCTTGTCCCTTCTATTTAGGGCAGCTTTTTCTCTGACCTACCGCATCTCCAAGGACAATGCCACTTCTCTCACACCATCTGTGTAAACTTCCCTCCTCTGTGCCCAAGAGCGCCTTTTTTCCACTGCTGGGATCCTCCACTCAAGGAGAAAATTTTCGAGATGAGTTCAGTGAGAGATTCTTTTTTGCCAGCCAAGTTAAACCGATCACACAGTTCCCCTTTCTTTTTTTCTCAATTCCCACCATTATGATACTCTCCAAAATGTTCTCCGGGAACCCTAATTCTGGTTCTTTACAATGGTGGGTGGGGGAGGAAAAGCACTGAAGTCTGATGATGTTTTAAGTGTTGTTGCAATTCCTCAGCATTCCAAAAGACTGATGACTAAAGGAAGATATTTTTAAGGACACCAGAGAGAATGCCTGCAGCAGGACATGGCACAGGGAAACTTGAGCTATCTGGGAATTAATTCACTTTCGCTGGAGCAGTGCAGCCACTGGATAAAAATATTCTGCTTTTTGGGATCCAGGGTTATATCTCTCCATGGCATTTAATGAATGGTGTTTTGAATCACAGTGATTTTCACCAGGACTTGTGCTTCTACACCTTTCAGGAGATTTTAATCTCTTGCCTCCAGTTTTTTATCCTGGCATTTCTCTGTAAAGTTTGTACCACTGCAGTAGCTACCAGGAACTCCTGGCATGGGGATACATTAAGAGGGTGCAAAGGGTTGAAATGCAAAAATTTTCTTTTTTGCTGGATTTGAAGAGAGCCTTAGGATGACACTTGAGAAGTGTCTTTAGAAGTGGAGATGGCAGTGCATTGAACATCTGGGTGAACAGTTGGAACACACTTTCTCTCTTTCCCCTCTGTGAAATACAATCCTCTGTCCTTAGTTAATAAGTGTATTTCCCTCTTTTCCCATTACAACCAGGCTACATGTTTATGTTTGAATGATAAGGTAGCTTATAGGAAAAAAAAAAATTTCCAAATAACTGTTCTGCAAATGATATTGTTCTTTAATATGAGCACAACGATGAAGTTGTGTTCATAAACTCGTTGTTACCAATATAAATAATTACAAAACCATAAAGAAAAATAAATGCACACAATAACCAAAAGTCTAAACCCACCACTACTAAATAGCACTTCATAACTGTGGCTCTGAGTTATTACTGCCTCACCAGCACAGCCACAATATCTGACTTCATCAAATCCTCCACTTTACAAATTAAATGGATTGGATAATTAAGAAAGCCCACGTTTAGTCCACAGAGTGAAACCACCATCACTATAACATGAGAGTGAAGCCACACTTTTAAAACACGGTGACGTTTCCATCCCCTGGAGTGGAAATGCATGATCCTTGCTCTCCATCCCACCTGGAGCTGTGTGCGCTCATGAACGTGCCCTGCCACTCGGCAGTGCTCTGGGTGCCTGGGGATTGCCAGGAGCTGCCCTCTCCCCGCTGCTCCCGTCCCTGTAGCTGAAGGCAGATCCCCGCCTCTGCGCTTTCTTATCACGTGCCAGGAGATCTCCGTTACAGCTCCCAAAATATGCTGGCCGCACACCTTAGCTCTGTAAAAGGACCAAAACACACCTATGGAGATGATGCAGGAGAACGAGGGGTCTGTGTTTCGTTCTGAGCAGCATCCCCAGCACAGCTGCTGACACTCTGCTAGCTGCATTTCACTTGCAGCATTTCAGCATTTGCCAAGGAGGTATTTTCACCCTCCGTGCAGATGGCCAGGTGTTGTTATCACCCCACCCACACGCCCCAGTCCGCTCACAGTCCCGCTCCTGGCAAAATTCAATCTTTGCTCATTTCTTGACCCGTGCTCATCTTTGCATTGCTTTTGAATTAATCCACGGTTAGCTGAAGCTCCTGCCATAAATCAATGATTTCCTTTCAATTCTTGTTAAAGATTTTTCATTTCCCTAAATTTGCAGCACGTCGCTCCGGAGCCGCTAAGAGCACACTTTTCCCTCATTATCAAATCAGCCAGGAATGGGGTCAATGAAGCAAAAAACACAAACCCAGCACTGAGGACCTTCAGGCTTAAAGACCTTTCTATCTGTTCCAGGCATGCTGCAAACGGAAACATGGTCTTTTGCCACCTTGGAAGTTACAGATCCTCTCTGGGTGTAAAGCACCAGGTTTTGGGACACACAAAGGATGTCCTGATTTACACCAGCCAAGGATTTGGCACTCGCTCTGCCTACGCTCCAGCTGGGGGAACAGCAGTGTGGGAAACTGCCCCTCAAAGGGGAATCACTGGAGTTTTCTGTGCCTATATGTTTCCAGATGCAAGTTTTTCACACCTTTTTATTTTGGCAAGCAGAATATTGAGTTCTGTGGAGGGTTCTTCAGAGGATGCTGGCATTAAGGATGTCTCTTTGTGCCTCTGCTCAGGATGTCATCCTTAATAACATTCTTAATAAATTACTTAATAAAGTTTAAATCATTATAGGTTTCAGTTCTCAAGCCACTGGCAAATGGAAAACACACTTTAAAATCCCCAGACTTCCTAGTAGTGTTTGTTTTAAAAAGAGAAGATGAACAAATGACACAAAAGAGAGTGATGAACATACCTACCTGTTTTCCTAAGTGGTGTGAGAGGCAAATCACAATTCAGTCAATGAAGGGAGAAGCTATAGCACATTTTAAGGTAGTTTGTCAGGGTGATCATGTGCTCAGCAAGGTCTGTGCACTGCACGAGCCAGACCTCAGCCCGCTTACAGCATCCTCTGTGACTTAAGCCCACGCTCACTAGGCATGTGTATTGCATTAAACTTTTAACTTCTCTTCTCCAGTTGCCCTTCTGTGAACTTGGGTCTAAATTTTGAGAAAATTGCATGCACAGTTCCTACGATTATGCATGTAATCAATTAGTTATTTATGCATACAACTACTGTGACCAGGTATGCAAATCTCTGAGCAGCTCTTGCCATTTTCCAATAATTTAGCCCTCTGTCATTTATGCACCCACTTTTGTTCGGAGCACTAGGTTCATGGAAATTTAACTCATTTGAAACATATGTGTAGATCCATATGAACTGCCCAAAAGTGTCACAAAGAGAAAGGATAACCTTGTTGTTAAGGCAGGAGAGCGCGAAATCTGGTTTCCATTCTGAGTTCTGCCACACATTTCCTGTGTAACCTTGGGCAAGTCATGAACTGTAACCCAGCTCAGAGGAGCTGACCTACATGTAAAGCAGGCAGAGCCATCCTTGCTCAGCGAGGTTATTGAGACGTTTTGTTTGTTGGTACGCAGGAAAAACTATCCAAACAAGTTAAGTGGAAGGTGCTGGAGGAGCGTAAGGTATCAGTAAATGTGTTCTATAAAGTCACAGTAACAAACACAAGAGATCCCTGTACTCAGTCGAGAAACAGGGGGCAAATGTGACCACTGAGAGCTGAGCAAAGAAAACAGCAAATTCAAGCAGGGAGATGAAAGAGAACCAAATGGTAACAGTGAGAATGAGCAGGCATGTGAGTGATTAACCTTTACACTGCAATTTTTACTGTCCTGCTTGGTCTTGTCCCTTTACAAAGGGCCGCAGTGTCGGGAGATATTTGAGAAGATCTGAGCTGGCTGAAGTGGCACTGGCCACCTCACAGGCTGGCTGATTGGCATGAATTACTCTTCATTAATCAGGGCAGTCCTGACAGGGTTATTAATGCCAGGTCTTGGCCAAAAGCTGGTGGAGAACGCTGTGTTATTGAGGCAATTACTATGGCTGTGTTCAGTGATAGGAAAACATGCACTCTTTGTTTCCCTACACACCAGCACAGAACTGCAAAGTCAACTCTGGGGCTGCCATCGTTTTCTCATTTTTGGATAAAACACAATTAGATTTGCACATTGCTTCACTAAATGTTTGGGGTATGGCCTTCTGGGAGCCCTGTAAATTGTAACATATTCTGAGAGAACACATCTCCTTTGAAAAATTACCTAATTTTGCAGCTGACCTAGATATGGCACTCACACTGACATCATTAGGAGTCTAGGGCAGACTGATTGCAGTATCTGGCCCAAATTTATGACTTAATACAGCAAAATGTTCAGTATTCCCAGATCCAACTGGGATAAAGTGTTACAACTTGGGCTCCGTGCAGCAAATTTCCACGTTGATTACAAAATCTTTCCTGGTGAGAAACAAAACAAAGTTTTTGAAATCTATTAAAGGTTGTATCTCTTTACATCTCTGCAAAACAATTTGGTGAGTCTTTATTTAACGCACGATATGCCTGGGGAAGATTTGAAAACAAAAATTAAAAATGAACACAGGATTAACAAAGAAAATTCTGGTTCTACATTAAGTTAAGGATTTCTGAGCTTCAGGCAAATGTTGGACAACATTCCTTGACACAAACCCCTAAAGGAATTGTCATTTTTGAGGGCAGTGGAGCCTCCCACTCCATCACACCCACCTTCAGCACTGCTGTGTTCCTTCAAGCCAGCATCCTGTACGGAAAAACTACAGTGATTGCCATTACCTGCCTGCCAGTGAGAAGGCTGCAAGGGATGGGTGTGATGAGCCACAGGGCGTCAGCCTCCTGAGTCCCCTGGAATCAATCCCACTTTGAACTGGAGCATATCTTCTGGAAAAAGATATCATCTTGATTTGCAATGTTCCAGCGAGGGAAAATACACCGTAAACTTTGGGAAATTATTTTAATGGCTAATTAAGCTCAATTAAAAATCTATGATGATCAGAAAGGAGCTTCACAGGGGTCCTTATCAGCTACACAGAAGGAGCCCAGATTTGTTTTTTTTACAGGGGAGTTGCACCTGTGTGACGTCGCTTATTTTTTTAAATCCTTGACTTAAATACAAAAACACACTTCGAAACCCTGGCCAGCAGAATGATTAGAAGAGTAACTATTCCCTTCCAGATCTTGTGAGGTGTTCAAAGATAATCAGAAAAATGGAGATAATAGCAATGTTCTGTGGGAGTAGTTCCACCACACTTTAGCTGGGCTTTGTTACTGAAGTCAGTGGAAAAACCCAGGCACTTCTACAACGTGATTCATTTGATCTTAGTTGTGCACCTACCGTGTGTTTAGAGGCATGAATCACATCTGCACTGCGTGTGGCAGTTAAGGAGATTTGGGCCGTGGCCCTAACCCTGAGCAAGCAGGAAAAGGCCGGATGGAACAGTTCCACCTGATGGAAAATGATCAGCAAGGCCCAGGGTGGAGCGCCTGGGGAGAGAGTGAGACAGCAGTGCCTGCCAGGGAGGGCTTCAAAGCATGGTTTAGGTACTGCCTTCAGAGCAAGGGGTCAGCTGGTGGTGTTTCTCTCCAAAATGAATCCCTGAGGAAGCCCCAGACCAGGTTGGCTTGGTCCAACTACACGTTCGGGGGGGCACTGCACTCCTTTCTCTTTCTTCAGAGAGATTATCCCCTTCAGCACAGCAGAAATACCTGCTTCCCTCCCTGTTTGGGTTCTTGCAACCCTACAGGTTCTACAAGCAGTCTTCACTTTAGAATTTGGTCCCAAGCAGAATCTCTTCCAGCACTAATGGAGTTGACTCTGGGAATAACATCCCTGAAACTGCAAGTTCCTCAAAGGAGAGCTCCATCTTCAATGCTCCCTCAGCGCTGTGCTCACCTACAGGCTCTAGAGAGTTAATAACAACAATGCAGAGCCACACAGGTGGAAACTTAAAGCAAGAGGTGGGATGAGAAACACAGCTTTCATCAGTGTCTGGGGTCATCACTGGAATGCAAAGAGATCATTTCATTTGTAGAAGACTCAGTAATTGTTGGAGGAATACTGTCTATCCCCTTCCCCACTCTCCAAAGAAATTACCTAATAGTTTCCAATTGAGAGGGCTTTTAAAAGCATTTGGGTTTGATTCAAACGTCATCTCAGAATAAGGAAAATATGTTACTCTTGAATTGTAATTTTCATTAGTTGCCTAATGCCAGTTGAAATTCACACCATTCCTCAACCAACATATGCTTCTTAAATTTTCACTTCTTTTGATAATAGAACTGATAGAATACATAGGTGAAAATAACCTGCTGTGCCTCTAGCCCAAGATCCAAAAAGTTCCTTAAGAAACTGGATTTAATTTCCAGGCAGGGAAGATGAGGCAGAAGGAGCTCTAGGGCTTTGTCTGGGATCACACAACAAGCCAGCAATTGACCTGGGAATAAAATCCAGGTGTTCTGTTTAACTTCCCTGTGCCGTCCTCTAACCAACACCACCAGCCCAATTCCTTCTCTCTACAGCTATGTCTGATTTTGGGAAAATGTTATTTTTGTGCATTTTTTCTGAAGAAAAGCAATTTGTCTTACCTGAACTTGTCAAATATTAAAATGCTGCTTTATCTTGCATTTATGGATAAGAAAAATGTCTATTCCACCTGTCATTTCCTACCACAGAACTGATACTCTGACAAATCTCGGTGCTCATATCTGCTGTTGGGTCTGAAAAGGCGAAAAATGTGGTCTAGAATGGAAGAAAACATTCAGCTATTTATATGACAAGGTAGAGTTTCTTCCTGAGTCCTCTGATGAGGCTTTTAAAATGTTGTTTGTTAACTAAAGAGTGGCTTGTTGATGTACACGTGCAAAAGTAGTACTCAGGGTACTCCTCTGCCCTAAGTAGGAAGGAGCTGTTTAAGGAGGGCAGGGCCCAGCTACAAAGAAGTGATAATGGAGATGCCATTGAGGACCGGGATGCCTGCAGAAGCCACAGAGATTCCTCCTTTTGTCTCCAGACAGATGACAAGGACCAGGATTCTTTCACACACAGAAAGAAACAATTGCTGGGTGCTTGAAGGAAGCGCAGTCGAGCCCCAGATACTGTAAACTACGAGGCTTTTGTTCCTGCAGACGAAAAATATGATGGCTGCAAGTCCCACATGCATCAATATCAAATTGTTGGGGGGGGGTTTAATAATTAGGCAAAAGTCTTCTCTGGTCCCTCCCACAAAATGCCTTGGGAACTTGCTGCAGATCCCAACTGTCAAGCACTTGCCCTTTTTGTTCCCTCTAAAATACATCTGTATTTTTCTCCTCCCCAATTAGATAATCTTTATTTTTCATTCGCCTCAGGTCTAGCTGCACCACTTTGACCTCTCTGTGAGGCCCGGGTAAATCCTGGAGGTTCTGGGCCACAATTCTTAAGAAGGAAACTTCAAGTTCTTTCCGCTTCAGTTGCCCTTCACAAGTGTGAGGCGGTGAACGCCGCTGCCCCACAGCCTGCGTGGCAGGGGCTGTGTGCTGGCTGTGGCACCCATTGTCTGCATTTTTCCTCTCGTTAGTCTCCTTGACCTTTCATTGTCTTACTCCTGCAGTGTCAGGTCAGAGTTAGTGTAGGTCTCCCTTCACTAAGGACCCCTTTCCTTTCGTGGATCACTAAGCAGGACAATTGCTCTATCCATCTTTTCAGGGTCTATTGTCGAGCCCCCCCTGAGCTGAGAAAGGTTTGATTCACTGGGAAACCATTTTGGTCAAAGGGAAACCTGACTATGTGTCCTTTTAGGAACTCTGTCTTAATCACTGACTTTTTTATCTGGGATATGAAGAGGATTCAGGAGATCAAAAGGTTTGGGAGTACATGGGTTTGACCACATTTTTCCTGGAAATAATGGGAAACCTCCACTGAAAAATGAGCTCCGTTACAATGGGCAAACAAGAAGGAAAGCCACATAGTGTTCCCAGAGCATTCTGAATCGTCAGACCTTCAATAGCTTCCATAGAGAAGGGAAAAAGTAAACAGAAAATGTAAATGGAATGTAATAATTAATGGACCTAAAGAAACGGACTCATTTGGTTTGCGCATAATCGCTGCCTTTAAAAAAAGGGTAAGTCAAAAGGGATGGACAGAGCAGATGGAGAAGGCTGAAGACTGGAGGCTCAGTCTGGCTGAGGGTGCAGTGGATGTGTGTGTGGTTACTCAGAATCACCTCCACGAGTGATTACACATCCAGCATCCAGTATTTCCCAGGAAAAGTTACAGAGACCTTGCTGGAACATCACGGTGGAAATATGTTGGGTTTGAGGGCCTTGGCTTCATCACCAGGCATTCAGCCACAGTCCTGCTGATGCCTTGGAGATTTCCTCCTGCATGGAACCCTGGTCATTATTAGCAATTACAAGGCCAACTTTTATATAAGACAATCATTAAACTTCAGCTGACTATCCTTCCAAGGAAGTTCACCAGCAGCAACCATTCCCATTCAGGCAATTCCTTGAAATAGAGAGGTAGGGGCCTCTTTAGGTGCACAAATTTCAAAGCATTTAGTTCAGGGACTTACCGAAAAACAGGAAGAATGAAAATGCCTGCTTTCCTGCAATCTGACTGGAACCCTTTTACCTACTTGTGTGCCAAATTGCTTTTTTAGATGAACATTTCACTCTTCCTTCCACAGCCAGTACCTCTGCACAGAGTCAGCTCAAGCCTCTCCGAACTGCAGAGCTGAAGATTGCAGTGTAAGGTAAAAGAGAGGAAAGGGACTGGTCTTGGGAAGGCAGGCAAGCAAAGGGAGGAACTTGGACAGAAAGTCTTGGGGAGCTGGGTTCATATTCCTGCTATCAATAAGATGAAAGGAAAAATGTAAGCAGAAGCCAGTGAGTCAACTTTTCCCTTTGACCCAGGCAAAGTCAACAGGCAGCCAGGTTGTTTGCCCTTCTCCGGTGATCTACTTTTCCTAGGTATTACCTGAGCTTTTTTTCCTTACCTTTTTTTATTCCAAACTTTTAGCAGGAATGGTTTAGGATTTTGCCTTGGAGAGTACCCCAATTGAGGCTAAAGTTTGTATTTAAACTTCAGTACATGCTGAGATCTTTGCCTCAGTCAAAGAATCAATTGGATGCAGCGAGCACCTGTGCACTGGTTTTTGGATGAGGAGCTACTGCTGGCTCCAAACAAGGAGATCAAACAGATTAAACATTTATTCTCAAAAGAGAAAAAAAAAAAAAAAAAAAAAAAGAAAAAAGGAAAGAGAGGAAAAAAAACCTTTTAAAAAACCAGAAGAGTCAAAGCAAAAGAAAAAATCTTTTTAGTCATGAAGAGTAAAAAGTGACATCTGCATCTTTGGTATTTTGGGTAAAGATAGGTGTAGAATTGAACGAGATGTGAACCATTCCTCTCTTCCACAGTGAAATTACTGAATCCGGCATTTCTTGGATGAAACACAGAGATAATCCTTGTGATATTTACATTAAGTATGATGAGGAGAATTATTTTTTGTCTCTACTGGCACGGATTGCCATTGAAGGAATGACAATATTTACAGTAACTTTAGTGTCGCCTTGATTTTCTCCTGCCGTTTGATTTCCCCAGTGTCAACCAATCATTTAAGGTCAGCAGTGACACTTTCTGCCAACATTACCAAATGGAAGAGTCCAGGATATTAAATATGCTTGCATTTACATAGAAGAGGAAGGGGAAAAGTGATACAAGCATTTCCTGTGCTGCAGAAACACCCGAATATTGTTTCAGTTGAGCTGTGACTGGCTCGTTGACAAAGCTGTGCTCCACAAACGTCCTTAGTCCTGATCCTCAGTGACACTAAGGATCGATTTTCTGTTTGTGAAGTCCCAAACACAAGAGAGAAAAGAAGTGATCACTGAAGGGAAATACAAGTGTATCAGCTGATCCGGTGGAATCGGTGTAGCTGCAGCTCCAAATTCCCAGAGAGCAACGGCTGTGGGATATATTCCAGCCTTACCAGGGAAGTTAATATTGTTTGGAAAACTGTTGAGTTTTATGCACACTTTAAACTTGATAAAGAGGGCTTTGCAGAGCAGGGCTAAGGATCTAACCACTGTCTTGTGTATTTAAAGAAGTTTGGTCCAAAAATAGACCCGAAGGAAATACCTTTAAGAGCAAATGAGGAATTGTTTTCCATTTCTCTGGTGACTACACCTCCTTACCTGTGGAAGCAGCAAGTTGTCCCAGGTGTCCTCACAGCTCAGTCTTTCTGGATGAGCTAACTTTGATAAAATTTGCTCTGGGCCTCGGGAGAAATGAATTCCCCTAATTAGATTGAGAATTTAACTTTGCATAGCTAAGTAATTTGGAAAGCTTCATGCTGCCTTCTCTGTCAGCAGATTGGTGGAGGCAGGACCTCCAACAAAGTCATGGCAAGAGGAGGAGGGTCACCTTTTCCACTTGCACGTCAGGAAGAGGATGATTTCCTCTGCCCATCCCAAACTCCCATGGAAATGAACAATCCCATTCCTCACAAAGGACTGCGGCACATCTAGCTGGAATGGCAACATGGTCACTTGCATAGCTGAAGACATAAGGTTTATAATATGATTGAGCTAATTGCTTCCAGAGGGAAACAAACAGAAAGAAGCTATAAAAATGCATCCAATATTTGAAAATCAGATTTTTTTTCCCCCCAAACTAACACTGTTTGCAGAGCTTTAAACATCAGGGGGAACATAAATAATTAACTATTCCTTCTTGTCACCGTGTGCGTTTTCTGTCTTTTTCTTAAATCTTTTCTCCACTATTGGTTCATGCTGATAGCTCCAATAGTACAAAGGAGTACACACAGGTGGGCAAAAGGAGTGTGTACTGTGATTAATTAGTTTCAGTCAGTTACTAGCTGTTGATGTTGTATCCAGCCTTGTAATTTTCTAATCTTGACACCCTGAATAAGTGCAAAGCTGTGTTAACTCCTCTGTTGTAATAGCAGGGCCCTTGCTGGTTAAAGGCAAAGGAAAGATTCCCATTAACTTCAGTGGTCTGTGAATCGAGCTCTTGATATATATAGAAGGCCCCTGAAAACAAAGTTTTTTTTTTTTAATGTATTGTCTCATTTGTTGAATAGCATGGCTTGCTGCCCAGTGTTATGGCAGTTCACAATGACTATTCTTCCCACCCATTCTCCTTCTCCTCCTTCCATTAATCAGTGATGGGTCGGATTCAAATGTTTGGGAAGTTCTGTCTGGTTTTGATGTGACGGTACATAAAAATATCTACAAAGTGGTTATTAGGGTGCTTGGTGTGGCTGCATTTGTCCTGGGGAAACCTCCCCGTGCTCTCTGAGAGCAGCAGCACATTTTGTGGGAGGGTTGGCAGCTCTACAAGGTCTTCTTTGAGGCGGGCTCCACTCCCTCTGCCCCAGTGGTGCATCCATCATTTTTGGTTTTCCTTTCCAAAATGCTTTTCACAAAAGTCACTTCCTTGTTTCACATTACTCCATGCTTTGTGAATCCAGGCTGAAACATGCTGTGAACCAGATCCATAGCTGGTGTAAATCAGCATCATCCTGCTGCTCTCAGCTGCAGAATTTTGTGCCCATGGAGGATCTTGCCCATGAACTTTCTACACAAAGGGGCAGCTTTAGTGGAGTGAAAAAGGGTTCATGTATTTTGGGGAGAGATGCTAGCAGGAACAGCAAATGGAAAATCTCACCTAAACAGTAAGGTGTTGAAACGTCACAGATATTAACATCCCTGTTCTGCCTAATGAGATGAAAATCCTCATTCTGTTCACTTCTTGGTATTAGAAATTGGTGCAGAGCAAAAAAAAAAAAAAAAAAAGGACCAGGCTGATGAGAGCTCAATTAGTATCATAAAATAACTCTGTATAAACACATCCTTTGCACTCCCATTTCCTTACACAACTCACCACCCCGAGCACCTTTTCAAAAAGTCCCTCAGAGTTTATTCAAGGATGCCTTTGGGTAGGTTTACAGTATTTGTCACATGCAGGCCAAGAGGGACAGAAGGGGGTTTCAGTGTGCTGCTTTTGACATGGTGACACTGCCTTTAATTTAGGGTAAGTGATTATACATGTTTGACTGTCAAATCACTGCATGGAGCTCTTGTGGCTGGGGGCTTGTTTTATCAAAGAATTCTGCTGAACCTCTTCCAAACCAGAACTCCCATGTGTATAATTATATTGTATTTTCATTATATAAACTTTATTTTTAAGACTGAAAACATATGAAATGATGATGGGAATGTGCGTTCTACACAACAGCACCACGTACTTGTGGGAAGGGAAGTTTGTAACATAAACCAAATGTTGCCATTGATACACAGGTACAAGATGCATCCATGTGACTCATAAAACTAATGACGGACTAGAGGGATCTGAGAATATGGGCAGTTGAACTGCAGATTGAAAGAACCGCCCCCCTATTTTTTTGCGTTAAATAGCACCTGATACTCTCTGGAAGTAGATCTCAAAGGTTCACAGCCGGTACAGAACAGTACGTCTCTAGCAAATTTAGGTGCTTGCAACCTTTCAAATGGATGCTTCAAAAAATTTTATTACTTCACCAATAGATTTGATTGATGCAAACATATCTGTCTTAGAGAGCAGTTTTGTCCTGGGAAAACTATTTTAGTGTTTTGCCCAAAAATTGTACATTTGGGATTATGTCTTTAGTTTAATTTCATTGTCTTGTGTCACAACCCAGTGGGGACTTAATTTCAGTTTGAACAGGTGCCACAGGGACCAACATTTTAAGAGACCCTCAACAAAATATTGTTTAAGGCAGGATCCAAAATTACATCACACAGCAAGGTCTGGCTGGGAGGCATAAACTGGGTAAATTCTGAGTACGTTGCCATGACCATCACGTCCACAGTCCACATTCATTCTTATGGATTCACAGATTTTTTTCCTTAACAAGACTGTTAAGTGGTTTTCTCCTGTCATAAATGAGGAACTGAATCACCACGTAGATGAAGCAATTTCTCAAGTACACACTAAGCATGTCCACATAATTCAGCACTTGAATTCCACTCTCCTGCACCCTCATTCCTTTGCCTTAAATAATAAACTGTCCTTTATTTCTAGATATCTTTGGTAGTTTTTTTCTGTCTGCCTCAATAACTTTGGCTTGACTAATAATGATTCTTTAAAAAAAAACCTCAAAGGAAATCAAGACTTTGAAAGGTATGTCATAAAAGCAAACCATTTATTTTACATATTTATTTATGCACATAGAAACATGCACACAGAGAGAAGGGAGAGACACACAGAACAAACGATCACCAGAGCAATCTATGAGTCACCTAAGACAAATGCTAACTCTTTCAAGGCAGTCCCATACAATAGATCAATAAACAATATCTTCAGTTTCTGGCTGGGAATTCAGACCCAGTCTTTTACAAGCCAGAAAAATAGGTCAAAGAATAATGGTGATAACTCGCCTTATCATCAAGCAGTGTGTGTGACAAGAACACTCACGTGGGCTCTGATTTTTCTGTCAGGGTGACAGCTCAGAAGTCATTGGTGCTGCAAACCTGAGTGGAAAATCAGGCACAGGTTTTAAAACAAACCCTCACAATTACGCATAACATGTAAGTTAAGATATAATAAACTTTTAAAAGGACAACAAATGCAGATCAGTACCTGAGCCAAATGAACACGGGGATTCTTCACCACAAGAGAAGTCACCCGGAGACAGTTTTGCAGCTCAGTGTAGCAAATTCCTGCACAGCATTCTCAAAGTCCCCATCCTGAGTCACTTGGAGCTCAACTGCTCTTGGGCAGAGAGATTTTGGAAGCTGGTGAATCACTGTGGGGAATATGTTTTCATAATCTTCACTTGAAGGAATGTCCATTCAACATCTCTGACCATTTGATAAGGGTGCAAATGGAATGTGGTTTCCACGTTTGGAAGAACATTGCAATGAGAATCTGTTCCTGAAGTGTGTTTGTATCTGAGGGACCTTGCATGAACGCTGTCTCCTCAGGGGCAAGTTAAACCCTGATCCCCAAAGGCAGGAGTGCAAGAGGCAAGGCAGTGGAAGGGGAGGAGAAGAATCCTACAGGATGGAAGAGATGCAAAATGCACCTCTCTAGGAACACTCGGGTTGGATTTCCAAGATTTAAAGAGCCTTTCTCATTTAAAGGAAGAAATAATTTATCCAAACTCACCACAAATGGTTAAGTGTTGAGGGGGGGCCTGGAGTTGTAAAACAAGACTGTCTTTTCCAGTATCTCCACAATGAGTGTGATTTGACAGCACATCATGTGTTCAAACACTGAAATCTCTTAAAATGTTTGCAGGTGATTTCTGTAATTTTCAGAGCTCTCCTAATTTTACAGCATCTCCTTCCCTCTTTCCATGCCTCCATGTGTGTGCTGACATACGCTGTCACTGCTGGCAGCTAAAATTTGTCTTCCACAGCCTGAGCAATGCTTTCTGGTGTACGGGAGGAGTTTGCCAGCATTCTGTGGCATGGCATTTGGGCTTGGCTCCCACTGTGTGCTCATTGCCACTGAAGGCTATCTGTTCACATCAGGTGTTGTGCAGACCCAGCAGTGCGGTTCCTTATCATTTCTAGAGAGATTAGAGCTGGAAACTTAACAACTGGTTTGAAGACAACGCAGAATTATCCTCAGCTTTTCTCCCAGCTCGTGTAAACAAGTTGTCCACTCCCAAAATAACTCGCCAAGTACCTTTCCCTCTCCTCAAACTCCTGTATCCCTCCTCACTTCCTGATCTCGGCAGGGATATTTCAGAAATAGCCATCACAATGGTGTTTCCACCCTGAAAGAGGAAACACTGGGTGGGAGGAGTTATGAAAGGCACAGAGGAAGCAAAGCTGTTTTCATGCCATCCCGAGCTGCACTTTTACGGCGAGTAGGTGGGAACGCATCCTGGCGAGGTGCGGGACGGGGCCACCAGAGCCCCACCGGCGCCCAAGGCCGGGAGGGAGCGTGCCCGGCCCGGAGCGTGTGTGGCTCCCGGCATCACCCAGCACAGCTGACGCTGACAGGCAGCTCCGAGCTGAAGAACAAACCGAATGAATCAAGGTCAGGGCAGAGTCAGCCCCGAGCGTCCCGAGCGTCCCTCCCGTCCCTCCCTCCCTCCCTGCACGGCTCCCTGGTCGAGGAGAGGTGCGGGACGGCTCTTCGGGGCGCCTTTGTGCACGGCAGCCGGGGCTGCTCCGTCACGTGCTTTGTCCGCAAGCCAAGATTTTCATTCTGAACTTTTCCATGAAACCCGTAGCTATATTTTCTTGGCCCTGGCCCGCCGGAGCGCTTGGCCGGGGCTATGGGAATGCGATGTCGGTGGATCGGGATTGCTTTCATGCGTCTCCACCTGCTGGCTGGCATTTCACTAATTGCAGTCGCCCGCAGAGATGACAGCGGATCTCTGGAAGCAACGAGCTCGCGTGGGAAATGTCACTCAGTTTCACAAGGAGATGAGCAAACGAGCACGACAGGAGAGGTTATTTTCTAATTTGCTAGCCAGCAACATCCTACATCACAGGTGACAGGTAGAAGGCCACTGAGATTTTTTTCTCATCAAGCTTTTGAACTTCTGGAGCCTCGCTTGAGAAGATAAGCAGTAAGAAAGATTTTTGGAGGGAATTCATAAAGTGTGTTGCCATTTTATTCCCCTACCAAAACCAGATGCTAAGAATGTTAACGTGCTTTCATTGACACGGTGCAAGAGGGAAATTGTTTATTAATATCTGGAAGCATGAGCATTCTGGGGCCCACAGTTTAGTTGCTGTGTGGTTAGGAAAGCAGTTACTTAGCAAATGCAGGCAGGCAGCTGTTTCAAATGGAAAGGAATAGAAATGATTAATGACTTCTATGCTTTAAAGAAATGAACCCACAGGATTTCTTTCTTCTACTGTGCTGTCCCACTTGGCCATTTCTGTCATGTGCCCTGGGACTTTCTTTGGAAGTTTTCAATGGTCTGTCGTGAGCTACTCTTTAGAAACTTACTGGACCAGATCTGGAGCCAGACAGATGCCAGCTGTGGATCTGACCCATTTGTACATACATTTACAGACCCTGAGCACAGACTATCAACACTTGATATTCCATGAACTTTGTCCTGCAACAGCAACAGTATATCTCGCTTCCAGACACTGCAGTGATGAGCACAGTATTAAGTCCTATTTAGAGTGGGGTCAGTGTCACCTTTTTCCCTCTTGTAGCTGCATTTTATCCAGGCTATATTATACAATACAGCAGGCAAGGGGCACTCTCAGGAACCAAAACAATACAAGGAATGAGCCCTTCCTTTGTTAGTTTTGTCAGATATCAATATGGATTATTGGTATTTTACCATCTCCTGCACTCCTTGTTTCCATCCTTTCCAAACCACTCACTCTATCATCTCTTGGCTTTCACTTCAGTTCTTAGGTCTTCTATGTGCAGCTTGAGAAGGTGGAAAAGGCCAAAAAGAGGATGAGGAAGAGAAAGAGGAATATGAAGAAAAGAAAAAGGAAGGCTATACAAAAAATAGATAATATTTTCACTGAATTGTTCACAATGAATCATCCAGCCAATTTTTCCATATTATTTAGGAGGGAGAGTAAGTTCTCTGACTCGACCTCATGGAATTATTTTGAATTTACTTCTATTCGAAAGGGTACATACTTTGACCCACTAAAGGTTCCTTTGCCATATTTTTTGATTACGTGTTCAGAACTGCTGCAGCGTGAAATGTGAATGTTCGCTCTTCCAAAGTATTATCCCACATCAAAAGGGATATTACTAAGCACTAAGAACAGGATAGATACTACAGAAAGTGGTAAAGGTACCCACTGCATATCTGTACAGTTAAACACAGCCAAGCACATGTATTACATACCTAAACAAGCACCATGCCTGGCAGGTCAGTAAATTCATTTTTTGTCAGCACTAGAGATATGACTAAATTAGCTGGCTATGTGAACTCAAACCCATCAAGTCATTTAGAAGGTGCATGAGTTTAATGCATCCTGAATGTGTCTCAAAACTTGGCTAAGCAGAGACAGGCAGCTGAAGGGAGTTCTCACAGCTTTCTTTAAGACGCAGCAGGACTGGAAGGTGATATTTCCTCGTCTACGAGGATATCGCCCTCGAGTCGTCGTTTCAACACAGGAAGTTATCTGCAACCTGGGGCAACAGTGTGCACTGGGACACAATTAGCCTGCTGTCTGATGATATTTAAGAATTAGCCACGTAAGGTGTTCTCACAAAGCTGTCAGAAAGGCTCAACTGATTATTTTAACTAAGCCTATTTAAAATACCTGAATAAACCGATGCAAAACAAAGGCAACTTTTGCACGTTTGAACTGCGGGCTTCCTTTACATCATTTATTGCCTGTGCAGGAATAAAGACCAGCTCAAATGAATGGTGTTTCTCTTTCTGTATCTCTCTGGAGATCTCTGCCGGGTACCCAGGTGAATTAGCACCAATGCCATTCAAAGCCCACAGTACAAGGATGAGCTCTATACATGTCGGTACCTGAAATCACACATGGAGGTAGAAAATTCAGCTCTGTGTTCAGTCCACTCTAGTGAAAGCAGAAGTTGCTCCAATAGGCTGAATCTTCTTTCACAGGCTATTTTTGAAACTGATATAAGTCAGGCAGGAAGTGTGAGTGTGTATCTGTGCTGCTGAACACCACATGAGGGCCAGATCTGTTTTCTGAAGTCAGTTCTTGCTCCTGGTTTTGTTTTGTTGTTGTTTCTTTGGTTGTTTGGTTTTGGGGTTTTTTTAACTGCAAAATACTTCCTGAAAAATTATCCCTGGTAATCCTAGAGGGTTTCACAACAGGTATTGAGGTCTTGTTCCTACCTGGATCATCTAGCTGATGGGCATATGGATACATTCCTCTTGTTTCCCTGACCCCTTTCATCTTTCAGTATTTAGCATGTGCTCTCATTTGACATTGTCTCAGTTAACACAGTATTTTATTGCCATATTATAAATTCTTTTTAAAAAGTGCTGAGTTGAAGATCCCTCCATAGTGCAGCATTTCTGCTGTCCATGAAAAAGCATATTCAAAAAAGGGCTGTGAATTTTGTTCCTGTTTTGTGTTTTTCCCCAGGGCATGCTGATGCTGAGCAGAGCGTCCGGCAGGTGAAGAGCCATGTGCATCGTTTGCAAACAGACCATACATCAGTCGATGTCCTCAGGCCCCAGAGCTGCACTGCCAGCGAAGAAATACTCATTTTGAGCATTCCACTAGGAATACCCTAATTAGTGTTCCTGTTTTGGTAAGAAAATTATTGCCTGCAAATCCTTTGCCTGTCCCTAAGTGTAAAAACGTGGGTGCATTGCTCTTGGTATGATTGTAAGGGTGGGTGGCTGGGAGGTGGCTGCCCACAGTGAAACCCCTCAGGGGCCTCCAGTGGTCCCAGGCCTTTCCCAGGATGGTGGCACCTTGTCCTGGCACAGGCTTTTATCCCTCTTTTTTCTATTCTGCAAGCCAAGGCTTGCAAACACAAGGGGAGAAGCAAGCTTTAGTCTAGCAGCACAAACACCGAAGTAACTTACTTCCCTGGCTGGAACAAGGAGGAACTGTGGAAGGAATTGCAGCTCTCTGAGTCATACTTCCTCCTTGGAGTTTCTCTTGGAGTAGTGCAGCTCTGCACCATGCCTTAGGCTGTCACCAGAGTTAAGCTCGTCCATCCTCTCATCCACAAAGTGATAGAGAGAGAAGGAGAAGAGGAGAGACAGTGAGGCACTGGATTATCACACCCTCAAATCTCACAATTGCAGCACTAAATATAGCCAAACATGTAAAAATCTGTTTCTGGAAACAGCACAACTATTTAACTCCCAACCCTTCAAACAACATACATGAAAAATTTAAACCCCCCCACCCCACCCCAAAACCAAAACCCAAAACCCAAAAAACCCCAACCAGCTCTCCCAACTGGGATCCTGTATGTGGAGCCATGTTAAGCACATTCTGATCTCCAGCCAACAAGTGAAAAATTCCCAAATGCCACACCTATCCAGGGTGTGACTAGAGACTATCAACCAGTTTATATTTGCACTTTGATATACAGCACATGCTTAACATCATATGGTGTATCCTTGGAAAAAAAGTAGCAACAAGTTTCAACATAGAAATGGTGCTAGATTAGGAGGCCAGAACAAATAAGGGCCAATGAGCTGTAGACTGAGTTGAGGCAGCATATGAGATCTCATCTTAAAAAATAACACGAAGGCAGTACATTGCAGATGAAACACATAATGAAAAAAACATTCCAAACTTCTCATTTGAGAAAAGATTACAAATGAAATAGGCTCGGGCATGCCAAGTGTAAAATCTTTGATGTGGAAATGCAGTAATGGTTAAATGAAATGGGCTGGAAATCTATTTATCAACAGTCTGTAAAGCCTACTTGGATCGTCCCATGAGAAAAGCAAATAAGGAGTAGTAGGAGAATATACAGACACTGTAAAAAGGTTTACATACCTCCTGCTTTCAGACCTCGAGATACAGCCCTTCACCTGAATGGGAGACTTTGAGAGTTACAAAGCTGGTGTGAAAACACACCTCAAAGGATTCAGGAAATATGCCCAGAGACCCAGATTTTCAGGAGTCACCTACTTTGTTCAGTATATTTAAAAGGACCCGGTCTCTAGAGAGTGGAAAGGAGCCCCCCTCCGTGAGCATCATTCCCAGAAGCCTCAACCCAGGCCACCAGTGACTGTGAGGGGGCTCCACAAAGTTCACATTCCTGCAAATGTGAGAGAGACCAGCAGATCGCGCTCCGAGCGACACCGCCCAGCTTCAATGGGCCCCGCGCATCCCACCCGACACAGGGCTTGTCCCGTGGCTGTTACCTCGGGATCCTTTCCCTTTGTATCCACACTGGCCCTCTATTACATTATTGCCAATGGGCATGTAAGTCATTACTGCGCCCGACATGTGAATCACAAATGCGAGTGCCATGGAAATTAAACTCCTTGACCTGCTCGCATTTTCCTCTTTGATGTCAGCCTGAATAGGCATTTTTGACTGGAACATAGTTTTAATTTTGAGAGCTGGCAAGGCGGCCACAACCTTTTCTGCGAGGAAGAATTCTTTGTTGTCCTTCCCAAGTTACTTTCCCGAAGAAAGAGCGTCTCAGCAAGCCGCACTACAGAAGGCCCGGATCGTGTTTGCACCGAGTTCAAACACAGGAAGCAGAAAACAGCTCCCGTGTTCCTGTTCACACCAGCAAATGCACAGCCCTAACTGCATCAGTCTGAGCAAGTTGCATAATTTCCATTCATATGACACGGAGCTGAAAATGGAAAATACCTCTCGTTCGCTGCTGAGGACTTCTCTTCACGGTGGCAATCTGGGTTTATAGGGTTGTCGCGGCCGTGTGCAACCCATGGGGCAGCTGCGTGCTCCAGGTCTGAGCACCAAATAACAGGGACAGGCAGAGGTCTTGGGACCTGAAGGAATTTGCAAGGAATCCAGGACCAATATTAGATTTCCTTCTGAAATCAGGCAATGTTTTGCTGACATGCTGCAGAGGCGCCGGTTTTGAAACTACAGTTTCCCATCTTGGTCTTGCTGTCCTGTTTGAAATAGTAAAACAAGAAGGCATTCCAAGATGGATGACACTGGGGCCAGGGATCAAAACCTCACTTGTGTTTCTAAAGGCTTTTCCGTGGTTGGAAACCTGGTTCTTGCATTCATCAAACACAGAGGACTATTTTTTCCCTTCGCTTTCTCAGCCAGGAGGCATCAAAAAGGGAGATGTCTGGGCCATCTATTATGCTGCTAGTCTTTTTCTTCAGTGTACAATGCGGTTCTTAGAGCTGTGGGATTTCAGGTAAATAAATATTCCAGAACTAGAAAATAAGCATGCATCCAAATTATATATCCATGCTACTTAAAAGAAAAAAATTATTTCTTGATGTGCTGTTCTGCAAATTGTCAATTAGGCCTTTCCTAAAATTTTCAGTCTGGCAAAGAGGCAGAAAACAATTTTATGGATGGGAAGATGGCAGAGATGTTGACTTGTTGGAGTTCCAGATGGACTCAGTGATTCACATAAAGTCATATTTTATACCTAAACTGCTGGAAACAGAAATCTTCATTACCGAGTCATTACAAATAACTCCGCAGTTAAGATTACAAAAAGAACAGATTGTTTATTTTGAGCCAAATTTTCAAGCCTGCTCAGACCTAAACAATAATTGATTGACTGCAAAATGAATCTACCAAAGTCTGCATCACAAATTTGAGGCTAAAGACATAGGAATAGTACTTTTGAAACCTCAGATTTTCAGCTTTCCTCTGAGATTTTTTCTCTGAAAAAAAAGGGGGAAAGAAACTAAGCCCATTTCATTTAAGAACTGTGTACTAGTTACATCACTGCACTGCTTGTCTGGAGAAGAAGATGAAATTGTAGATTAGGTTATCCATTTTATCATGGATTTTGAAAGAATCAAGGTTGACAGGCAGTAGAGAGAGGAAGGCCAAAGCAAATATCTTGGATTCAGGTCAGTAACACTTGAAGACACCACTACAGGGTCCCTCTTTAAAACAGAGTACACTCTGTAAGAGTTAATACTCTGTATTTCCTTCGGGGTTTCTTTTATTCTCCAGGAGATAGAAGAAGCAGCACAATTTCTGCTTTGATGAGTTTATATTTCATAGGTGCAAGTACATAATGAAGAAGAAACCAAGCAGGAAAGGCTAATGGTGACAAAAGTAACTTTGCTAGGTAAGTTTGGCTTGGAGACCTTTTCCCAAGGGATGAGGCTATGGATGGCAGTTGCTTTGACCTAAAAGAATGGAGGATTTCTGGATTTACAAGACACAACTGCTTCTTTCCTTTGTTTCTTTTGTCTAGATGAACAGCAAGCTGCTCAGGGTCGGGGTTGTATCTTCCTGGATGTATTTGCAGTGCTTAGTAAAGATATCTCTCAGTCTCAGTTGTGGCCTCTAGGCACAGCGGTATTACAAAAATAATTAACTGAGACTGTGTATTTATTTAGTTAATTGCACCAACTTCAATCAGGATATTGGATCTAATTTTAGCTCGGTGTAAGTCAGTTCATATTCATTGATTGGCCTGTTCTCTCTAAACCTCTTGCTTGTGACAATATTGGTTCACAAGCAGGATGTCAACAGGCACATGGAGATTTCTATTGTTAGGGTTTGGTTTGGGTTTTGTTTTCCTGTGAAATGAGCAGGTGAGGATGCCTTACTGCCTGAAAGTTAACTGACTTATAGGACATATTATAGATATACCTGATGCTAATCAATTTGTGAAGATGTAGAAGGGTGAAATATGAGTAAACAACTTCAGGAAGAATGCCTGAATTGCTGAGAGGTGTGCTGAATGTGTGCTGAATCACCCCCAGAGAGGCATCCTCCTATGCCTTATCTCACTGTCGCAATGTCTGTCTTACTGGCACAAAAACACACTTTATTTTCTTGGAGAAAATCGGGCCAAAGTGCTCACATTCAGCACTCAATGAAGCCAAGCAGAATTATTTCTTTGAGGACAAGAAGCAAAAGGATTGCTAGATGACTTTTTTTTTTTTTTTTAAGATTCATCACGTTGTTGGTTCCTCATAGCATTCCAACTTGGTGTTGTATCAAACCTACTTTTTCTTAAAAAAAAAAACAAAAAACCCAACCCAATGGATTTTCCTCTCCACGGTGTTCAGCAACCTCCAAGTTCCACAGAGACATCAGAAGTCTTTAACGCAGGTTTTCAGAGTAAATGAAACCTTTTTTCGGTGTGGTTGCCTTTGTAATAACAGTCTTCTTATTTGTTGGATACTTATGTAACGCAAGATGAAAAGACATTTTATAGCCTTCTGGCAAGAGGACTTAAAATTAACAGCATACCTGTGGCTGCCCTAAGCCAGGGAGGGAGTCATTTTCAGGCCATGGGAAAACGGCAGCTTTACATCCTTCACTTCTTCTGACTTACCGGTATTCGGTATTTCCGTAGACTTGTTTTTCATGGAAGCATCATCATCATCATCGTCATGCACAAAAAGAGAAATTAAGTAACTGATTCTGATGAAAGAACAATGGACCAAGGTGGTAAGCGGTAACTGTCAGCATTTCCCCGAAGAATGTTTGGTTTGATTTATCCTTTCGTTTTATATTTTAATGCCTGCCTGGGCTCTCACCGTCGCACACAGCCAGCCGGCTCTCTGTGCAAGAGCTGTTAACTCTCTGATCACCTCTGGCAGCGAAACCAAACACATGCAGCGCTCACCCAGGGGCAGGAATCCTCTCCATCCCGGGCCTTTATGGGCCATATCCTGCCCACCACCCGCGGGCAGGCGGACTCCCCCCGGTTCCAAAGGACCTTTCAGAAAACAGTCAATGGCCTTTCGCACCGATTCCCTCCCGGTAGGGAAAAAGGAAAACCACAAAAAGATAACGATCTGGGGTTTGATCTCACCCATGCCGGGCTGACAGTAGGGTAATCCCATTGACTCCAGCTGATTTATTCCGTCAGTCAAATGACTTTCACAGGCTTTGGGCTGGGCCTTTAAACAAATGTAAACTTGATCAGAACCAAACCCAATCACATTCATGCCCATTCTTGCTTTGAATATTTGTCTTCCATAGCACTGTTCTCACCTGGAACCCGAATGACCTCAGCGCGAAGCTTTCTTATTTAACATTAGGTTGACGACTATTTTCAAACAAGGTAATTACTCTCATTAGAAGCGCTGAACGCTTTTAATCCTCAAAGCAGCGCGCTGGGAGATACAGAGTTTCCTGCACATCCCCATCGATTACCAAAAAACAGATATGCCAGTGCGGATCCCAAAGCAACACAGGTCGTGAAGACCTGCCTGAGCTCATTGGGTGGAGCGGGCTGTGGCCGGCAAAACCTCCCAGGCTCCTGGAGAAATCCCTGGGCTTCTGGCCTGTCCCGAGCACTGGTGGTGCTGCTATCCATACCTGTGCTGGATACCTGGGCGGCCCTCACCTCAGGGCACATAAAGACAGGGTTCATCACGGTGGCTGGAGCCGACCTTTGGCTGGAAGTCCCAGGGCTTCCAGCGCTCCTGGAAGAGCCCGGCGGGGTCAGCAGAGCAAGGATTTTGCCCTTTTTGCCCAAGACGCCGAAGGTGAGGGATGCTGCAGTCAGCAGAGCACGGACAGCACAGCTGTGTGTCAGGCCCTCAGCTACGGTCCTGCCTGGAAAAACAGCTCTGCTCCCACGGAAGCCCCCTGAGGTCTGTAATGAGCCCAGGAGGCCGAGCTCCAGGTATCCCGGAATCCCGGCTCAGGGAACGCACTGATTGCTGCGTTGCATCTCCCGGGGATCAGCCGGGCCCGTGCTCACACTCCTGCCCCAGACATGCCAATACTCCTCTGCCTCTGCAGCATTGGGGTTGTTTGAACTTCTGCTCTCAGCCCGCAGTACCAGAGAAAATGACTCACCACAGAGCGAGCCCTGTCAAGCAAGATAAATACAATTTGGTCGTTGGCTAATCTACTTTTGTTTGTGTTCCCAATGCATCCAAGGCACTGATTACCTTGCCGTCTACCATGCTAGCAGTCCGTGCATGCTGTTACAATGCTCTTTGCTTTGCAAGGAGAACATTTGCGAATACAATAGCGGTATTTGTCTGTCAATATTACATCACTGCTGACGTATGACCCTCTGGGTCATAACGTGTGGGGCAATGCTTCTGGGTTTCCAGCAGTTAAGTTATGGAGGGGCAATATTGAAATTTGACAGCATTTAAGTCTCACCTAAGAAACACTTCTGCTATCTGTCGTCTTCATCAGCCAGCTCTTCCTTCCTCCATCTCTGTGACTAAAGTTTTGTGGCTCGATACAGCCTAGCTTTGGACTTTGATCTAAGCAGGCAGCCTGACAGGGGCTGTTTTAAGAGGCCCTGTAGGATGCTTTTGCACCTCCATGCTGAACTTTATCAATGCAAGCAGCTCTCAGGGGTGGCCAGCGACTCCTGAAAGAATTCAAGCTTTGCATTTGAGTTATTTATGCACATTGTATTTCCTCTCACTATGCCTTTAGTTTTGCTTAGCACTTACTTGACTTTGGGTAGGCTATTTAAGGAAATTTAAAATTTTCATGAGAAAGAAAGTGGTTTGCAATCAGAAGGAGAGGAAACCATTGATCTTAACAACAGAGAGAGGAACTTTCTACCCTGCATTTGTTGGCAAATCCATTACCAATTGACAAACTTTGCAAAGCAGTAATTAGGCAAAGGTGCATGGTAAAAAGGAGGTGAAAAGCATCATAAAACATTCTGTCTTTCTTCGTGTGAACTTAATATCACATAAGTTGGCACACCAGATGAGGCATTTATCAGCTGTCACATTTTATGGAAGTCTCTACAGACTCAAGTAAAAGACCTTGCTGCAATCACTCCATGATCAAGCATTTTTCTGAGAATCAGTGAGAGAGATAACTGATTATTTGTGCAAGCTGAGAAAAAAACTGTGGCTTTGCAAAGTTCCACCATACAAACAACAGGACTTTGACAATCAAGATTTGTGCTGCTTTTCCCAAGCCTGACTACAACATATGTGGAAAGGATTGAAACTAAATTATTGGCAGTGACTTTACAGCACTTTGGAACCCAGGTAGCTGTGGATACTTCTCAGGAGAGGCCTGAGCACACACACTTACTGTCCATCATCCTGCTTGCCTTCCACTGGGGTCCTTGAGTCCTTCTGTCACCTTTTTACTGATTGTGGGGAATTCCTGCCGAGCCCCCTGGTTAGTCATGACAGGTTAAACGGGCTGTTAAGTGGTGTGCGGGACCACCGCAAAGGTTCTCAGCTGAGGCTGCGGGGCTGCACTGTGCACACAACCTCCTTCCATCTGGTGGTGTGGGCTGTGTGGGAGCCTGCAGCTCCCAGCGGCCCCAGCTGATGGTTGCTCACGCTGATGATTCTGTCTCCCAGACTGGAGCCCCAGGCTGGGGGTGGAAACGAGTGAAGCAACTCGAATTCCCCCTCCTGAGCACATAACACTGCATTGTGCTGCTTGTCAGGTGCCTTCTGAGACAATGGATCATTTTTCTCACGCGTAGCGTAAGATATTATCATTATCATTACTATTATTATGTGATATCATTTAAACGAGTCCAAAATTACATGCCTGGGTGTAATTCCATCTCTCTCCTGATCAGCTGAGCCAGACACGAGATAACTATGCCATGAATGAAGCCAGGGCCCTGAGCTGGTTGGGCTCCCTCAGCTTGGAAGCAAAGGCGGCAGAGAGGGTTCCTAAAACCTCTTCTGTCCAAAGGGCCGGAAGGAAAATCCACCCTGAGTTGAGAACCTGGCTCTCCCTGTAGCACTGGAGCACAAGAGAGCTGTGTGTGACGGGTGTTCCCAGCCAGCTCCACTGGCGTGAGGACTGGAAGGGTGACAGCCCTGTCTGGAACAGCCCCACAGTGCCCACTGCCAGCGACAAAATGCTGAACTCAGAGTGCTGTAAGGCACCTGTGGCCCGATCCTTGCCCTCTTCCAGCTCCTGCCTGTGCTTTCTAGCAGGTAAATCTCAGCAGTGACGTTTCCTGAGGGTGGCTTGGTGCCTTGGGAGAGGGTGGGTGCCTCAGGGGCTGCCCCCTAGGCATGCAGTGAAAAGCAGCATCTCTCTTGGCAGGTCTCCTCCTTATCTTCAGGCTGATACCATCAAAGGTCTCAGCCTCTTCTGGCTTGGGGCTGATTCTTGCTAGGCAGTGAATGACTTAAGTGTGCAAGTGGGTGAAGCTTGGATTTTTAGGTGGGTTTAGGGGCTGTGATGGCACCCAGAACATCCAGTCACTGTCCTGAGGGACTTTGGTCCCTCTTCATCACCCAGTCCCATGGTCACTCCTGAATGACCCCAGCCACCAAACCCTCCTCAGAAACAAAAGGAGTTGAGGTTTCTTGCAGATCTGCAGGACAGCCCTCCCAAAGCAAAGCGCTCTGGCTTTTCCTTTAGTTATTTTTATTTCAAATAATACTTTACTGCTGTTACGTTCCTGCTGCAAGGATAACCACCACCAGTCAAAACACGTTTGTATAGCACAGAGGGTAAGTTAGGACCAAGGGAAGCTGCACTTGCAAATTCCACACGTGGCACCTGAATTTCCACTTCTCGGTGCAGGAACTGTGCACTCAAGGGTCCTGCTGGGATTTCTGTCAGGGCTGTTCCTCCTTGTGCCGAAGGCACCGTGGCAATGGGGGAGCTCCTCAGGGACTTCAGGGATCAAAAGGGCATGATTCAGGGGAAAGCATCAGCAGTGCTAGAAAAAACCGAAGGTGTTAAAACGGCTCACCGTCAGAAAGAATCCAAGGCCTCGGTGAGCAAAACCCTTCAACCCAGGCATCACCAACACCCTTCTTTTCGGCAGGGAAGTCACAGTGAGATTTGAAATGTTTTCTTCTCCCAAATACTATGTTCAGAACCAAAATTCTCCCTTTGTCATTGCGGCCCTTGTTCTGCCCAGGACATTTCTCACCAGAGACGGAACTGGCTGCTGTGGCTTTGGATGAAACCATCCTGATCCATGCAGTCTGTGCTGAGGAGCTGCCACGCTCTGCCCTGGCCCTCTTGCAGTCAGTGGTGCTGTATTTTGGTGAGCTCGTGGAGGGGAGCAGTCCTGTGTGAGGAATTTTGCTATAGACTGCTGGGATCAGCTGCCTGTGCTGTAGATCCGTGGTTAGACTCAGCAGTTTTCTGGGGAAGAAAATCCCAAGGATGTCTGTGTGGGTTCTTGAGAGCTCCAGGGAAAGCTGAGAAATTAATCCAAGGTAGAGGATGGTAACTCTGTGATACAAATGAAACCAACACATGTTTTCACCTATATTTTTGCTCTCCACTGAGGCGGTTCCAACTGTGGAAGCATCAGCAAGGGATAATATGACATAAATTCCTGGGAATTCTTACAGTAAGGGGAAACCATTGCAAGATCTTTTTTAACAGTTGGACTTGATGATCTCTTCCAGCCTAAATGATTCTATGGTTCTATAAAATCACACCGGCAGAGCCGTGATCAGGAAATAACAAAGGAAAAGCACAGCAAAGTCCCCATTCTTTGGCACTTACAAACTTAATTAAAGGGTAATGTAATCAAGCCGGTGATTAATCATAAACTTTTTATCAATGGAGAGTGATAGATTTTCCCGCCAAAGATTCCAGCCCACATTTTGCTATCACTGTGACTTCACCAGGTAAATGCACTGTCTTTCCCTACTTGCTTCATGGACTTATACCAGGGTAAAACCAGCCTGAGGACACAATTTCAAGTGAACTGGATCCCTTCCTTAAACTCCGATACCCACACAGAGTCAAATAAATTGATCCGAATCCATATTCCTACTGCGTGATAAAGGATTTTTATGGCACAAGCAGTGCATGGCTTTGTAGATAAACTTCGTGTTCCTTAAGGACACTGCGTTCATAATCCCTGAGGCAGGAGAGTGCATTATCCTTGTTCCCAACGGCACAGAGAGTGACATGGAAGACACCAGGAGCCTCATCCTGCTGAATAATGCTGTTCCCATAACAGGAGGGAAACAGAGGGGGGATAGTTTGCTACAACCACCAGGGATAAAATGGCCAGGAGTTCACATATCCAGCTTCCCATGAAAGGGAAATAACAGCCTGCCCAGTCCCTTCCTGTAGGAATCCTCGTGCCATTGCAGCAACCCCACTGCCAAGCTAAGCCAGCCCATATAGGAACATAAACACAGCCAGAAATCAGACTTGGCAGCAAAGGAAGCCTGGGGTGGGAAATACCTCTCGCTTAAAGTATCTGCTGCTGTAAGAGGGTCTCTTTGTAATAGACTCCCACGCTGTAGCCTTAAAGCTTAATGGTCTGTGAAAGTTATTATGCAATGTTTTTAGCATTTGATTTCGTTCTGACGGGACTTTATGATCTGTATGACAGAAGAACACTGTTAAGCTAATCATATTTATAATGAATCTGCGTAACATAATAACCTCCAACATCTTGACTTTTCAGAAATACAGAAAGACAAAACTTTTACTGATGTTATTTTCCTCCTGTTTCCCCAAGCCCATCTGTTAGAGCTGCTAAAGATCAAGGGCCATCATTTCTTTTCTTCTACAGACTGAACAGTGGAAAAGACACTTGGCTTCCCAGTGCCTAATTCTGCACTTTTTCGTTCCCAGGCACAGTCTCCTCAGGCATTATCAATTTGCCTTTTTCTTTTTAAGGCATGCCTGGTATAAGTCACGTCTGGAATATAATTCCTTATTTCTGCTACTGATGACAGCTTAAATTATTAAGAGGAATTTTTAAGTTCTTTGTAGGTTTCTCATTTTCATATTATTGTTATTTTCCTTTCTGCATTTCATTCAGTTCTGGTAGCAGCAGGAGCTTTACTGGAGTCACTTTTTCCTTCTCTTCATTAAAACTAATTCTACTCTGTTTGCTTTTGATGAGCAGTTAAAAGAAAAGGAAATAAAAATACAGGTACTAAATATTCTGAAACACTCATCAACTGCACATACTTACAGAAAAAACTTGATTTTGCTTCTAAAAGTTGTCAAGAAGGGCCCTTTAAGCTTGAAACAGGAGCAGGTTCTTTTATACTTTCCCAGAGAATAGCAGTGACCTTGCAGATCAGATAACCCGTGGTCTACAAGAGTTCAAATATGTCATCAAGACTTTATTTTACTGCTTCATGTTCCTTGGCCTCATTGCTTCAACCAGGGTAATTGCAGCACCACCCCCCCCCCCAAAAAAATCCATAACGGGACCAGAAGCAACGTCAGCAAAGCAGAGCTGGGCACAAGGCAGGAACAAAGATAAATGAGACACTGTGTAGAAGGCCGGAGTCCTGCTCTAATCTGATGGGTACAATATATTAAAACCAATGGAAACATTTGATGAAAAACGTGCTGGATCTTTGCACAGGGTCTTATCACAAAGCCCTCTCAGGCAGGCAGCCAAGTGCTTAGCAGCAGCACAAATGGTCCATGATAGAAATCCACAGGTCCCAGTCTGCCTCCTTCCACAGGAAACTTGCCAGAAGGATACCTGGGGTCCTCAGACCTCAGCTGCCATTCAGTGTCTGCAGCGAGAGACTGAGATCTGCTATCATCACCCTCAAAAACACAGACAACTCTGCAAGCTTCATCTGCCCCAGCACAAGACTTCTTGGTGTGTGTCCAGGAAGCCTCAACCTTCCCAAGAGGCCACATGCCTTTGTGCCAGGTCATCCAAACGCCCTTCGATCTCCACAGTTTTATTCCAGAAAAACATCAGTCAGCCTTTCAGGAGACAGCACGGTCCTGCTTGCAGATAAACCTTCACAGAGGGCCAAACAGAAGTGGTGAAACCCTAACCTCTCTGTGGTTTCAGTGGGGCTGAGAGGCCACCAGCAGTGCTGGTGTGCTTCCAGCATCTCCTGCATCCCTCTGAGAGGGAAAAGCAGCTAAAAACTCCAGCATCTCCTGCACCTCACTGAGAGGGGAGAGCATCTCAAAACTCCAGCATCTCCTGCACCCCACTGAGAGGGGAGAGCATCTCAAAACTCCAGCATCTCCTGCATCCCACTGAGAGGGGAGAGCATCTCAAAACCCCAGCACCTCCTGCATCCCACTGAGAGGGATGAGCATCTCAAAGCACGCCATCTCCTCTGGCTTGCTTCACAGCCAGCTTGGTTTCACTGACACATTTGCTTTGCTGCTGCCTTCCCCCTGGTTATCACTGGGAGGATGGAAGAGCCCAGAAGCACAGGAAATAAAAGCATCCCAGCCAGCGTGAGAACTGCTCCCCTCCATTCTGTCTCCAACAGGCTGTAGCTTGTGAAATCAAATAGGGGTTGCATGTTAGCACAAACACTGGCTCCAGCCTATCTCGGTGGATTTGAGCATTAACTAAGATTTTGACTTTCTTTTTTTGTGAGAAAGGGATGTTTTCCAAAGTTGTTGAGGAATTAGCTGTTATTGTCAACAAACTGCATTGGTTTTACTCCAGCACGGGCATTTCAGGGAAGTAAACCAGGAGGAGTGTTGCAGGAGGACTAATCCCTTTCAGCAACAGCTTCTGTCTAGGCTAGTTTAGCCTTAAATTTAAACCGTACCCTTAGGCTCCAGTTCAGTGATGTATTTAAACATATATTTAATTTTCAAGCATGTGAGTAATTCCAGTGTACTTACTTATTTAAATTTAGACACATGCTGAAGTCTTTTCCTGAATTAGCTTCTAACCCATGCACAATTTAGCCTCATTCCCATCGATGCAAATCATTGTGCTACATCATTTGATTACTCCAGAAGTAGGAAAAAATATTCTTGGTATTTCTTGAGAAAGTTTTCCTGCCTTTGTACCAACATTTTGCTGAGGTTCAGCTTTATTAACCAGCACCTTCTCCAGCCTGAATTCAAAGGCAAAGCTGGGATTTGATTAAATACTTTGGTTGTGAACAAAATATGCTCCAACTATACACAGATTTTAAAGAGGAGAGATGAGGTGGGGGCACAGCTTTGTCATGCATTTCAAGCACAAATGCAGCCACTCCCCTTTTCCAGAGCCTCCTTTTTCCCAGCACAACGTTCTGGGAGATCACCTGCGTGTTTCAAGACATGCCATGGTCAGCACTCACACCTTGACACCACAACCTTGTGCCTGGTGGAGACCTCTGTGTGTATTTTGGGTTGATGTAGTTGTTGCTCAAAACTGACATTTGCATTTTATTTTGACTTTTTTTACTTTAATCCCTCTGAAATGCAATACACACTCAGAAAAATGATTCCTCTTTTGTTTGTTTTTTTTTCTTCTTTGTCCCCATGAAGAAGAATCCACAGTCCAAGGTTGCAAATCTGAGCAGTTTGGTAAATGATGTAAACACAAATGGAAATTAGCCAACAAAAGAAATTCAGCCGAGTTAAATAGGAGGTTATTATCATACCTTGCATTCTATTCTGTCCCTACCTGTAACTCCCTGGAGAGTGAGACAGCTTAAGAACTCACCAGAGGGGACAAATCAGCTACTGCTGGTGCTGTGAGCTATTCCAGGCACAGCAAAAAGAATATAAAATAAATAGCATACCAAGACGGAATTCTAGGATTATGTTTCCCCAAAGATATGCCATTCCATACTCATTTTTAACCAAATTGAGCTGCACCTCAAGTAAATAAAAAAATACCAGTTGCCACAAGCAGCTTGAATTAAGTATAAATACTTCTGAAGACTTCACTAAGACTATAATCTCATCTTTCAAAGTTCTCAGTCCTTCACCTCCCTTACAGATTTGTGGAAACAAGCAGACCAGATTCCCCAGATCCTGCCATTCTGCATCATTTCTTATATTTTTACCAATGCTGCAGATTTGAAATGGCAGCACCCTGGATCCACTCATTTGGCACACACTTAAAAGTGCACAGACACACACACACAAGGCTAAAGGTGGTAGAAAACCCAGGCAAAGTAAGTTTATTTGACTGTAGTCAGTAGTGCTATACATTACAGGTTCAATCCTGCTCCCTTTGAAGTTGGTGGTATTACTCCCGTTGAGTTCATGTGCTCTGAAAAATGCCTGGGTTTTGCAAATTTATCATTTTGTCATCTATGCTTCAGGTCAAAATTATAATCCAGTGTTTTAGACTTGGATTTGAGCCAAATTATTTTCACTAAAGGTTCAAAGAACGCATTCTTGTCCTTCAGAGAGGTGCCAATCCGCTTTACAACCAAGGAGCAGCATGGCTGAGGTTTCCAGAATAGTCTGAGGGATGAAAACATCTTGCAGGTGACCACAGCAACCCCAGCTTCCAGGGTCTTCCCAAAACCAGGATTTCCCTTGAAGTCAACAGAAAGGATGAGAGACCATGGAAACAGCTTGGGTGGGTGTCAGAATTTGATAGGACTTTGATTTTAGTGTACTGAGAACTGGGACCTCAGAGAAGGTGAGGCGGTTACAGGGGAGCCAAGCACCTGATTTACTGAAGAAATGACTCCTAGAACTGCCACTGACTTTAACTGGAGCTGAGAAGTGCTGAGCACCCACAAAAATCTGGCCCCAGATGTATCTGGCACCACTTTTACTCAGAGGGCATGTTGCAAAGAAGCAGCAAGCAGATTTACCGCTTTCCTTGGAGGAACAGTGGACAGGGCAGTGGACAGGGAGTGGACTGAGCAAGAAGGGCAGTGTGTGGCTGCACAGACTCCATTCTGGGCGCTGGGGGAGCTGGAGAATGGATGGTGGAAGAGAGAGACAAAAAATGTGCCAGATCTCATTTGCACTTAGACCACGGAGCCCCAAACTAAGCTTCTATCACCACATCTTTTTACTGCATGGAAAAGGGCATGGGGATGTTCCCTGATCTCTGCAGCTGCCTCTCGCTGGAACCAACATGTTTAGTCAGGAGACAAATCTGCCTCCACGGAGCCACCCCACCAGCCCAGCCTACCCGAGAGCCCGAGTTGTGATCACTAATGCTGAGGGATTTCCTGGCAGAGGGAGACAAGCAGAATATAAAAAGAAGACACCCAAGACATTCCTGAAACAGCATTTCTGCAGTGTATGTGGTCCACACTGATTTACTGTCACTCGTGGGGAATTGTGCAAAGCACTCTGCAAAATTTGGTTAGGGTTGTGACACTAATGAGCAGCACAGAGTAGGGATCCTTCCAGTAAACTCTGTCCCCTGCCCCAAGCACATCACCACACCAGCAATCTGCCCCATTACAGACTGCTGACTCCAGTGGGTGCAGAACTGAACCTAAAATCACCACAAAACATCTCCCTGTGTTTTTGTTCTGCATATTGAGCCATGAAAAATAGTAACGTTGTGCTTCAAGACCTTCTGAATAGCCAATTCAACAACACACTTCCCATGGTATTTATGATGTGACTTTAAGTTGCCTTGCCACATTGCACAGAGCAAGTGTCAGCTTGGGGAATGGAGAAAATGTTTCTTTACCTTGCAAACCAAGGTTAAATGCTCTGTGTGGCCAAGATGTGCTTTTTCACAGCTCACACATCCATATGATGATGTGTTGAGAGCCTATGTTGGCCATTCTCATGCTAATGTGTTATCAAAACACACTGTCAGCTGAGCAAAACAGAAACTGTAGCTGCTGTTTTCAAAATCAAAACATTTTCCACTGAAACACTTTCACTTTGAGATGTTGGTGCTTAGATACATTGTTTATTCACCTTGTTACTGTCTGCCAGGCTTCCTCTGGTACCTCTCCTCCCACTGGCTCGCTTCTGGCACAGTCTAAAAGGAGGTTTCCCTTGATGAAGAAAGAAACAAAACCTTGTTCCCCTCTTTTTCCTCCCCTGTCCACAGCCCTTTTGCCTCCCTTCTCCACTTTCTTATCTTCAGGATAAATTTGGGCTAAATTCCATTAGCTCCAGGTCTGTCCTTGCCTGTTCAGTCCCACGAGTGACACCTCCTCGCCTCGGGACACCCTGGCCATCCCTGCCTTCCATCCCCACCCATCTGTGCCCATTCCATGTGTTCGGGGCCATTTCCATGGAATCACAGAATCTTTAGGCTTGGACGGGACCTCTGGAGATCCTCCAGTAAAACCCCCCCTGCCACGGCAGGGTCACCTGGAGCAGGTGGCACAGGAGCGTGTCCAGGTGGGTTTGGAATGTCTCCAGAGAGGGAGATTCCGTGACCTCCCTGGGCAGCTGTTCCAGTGCTCTGCCACCCTCAACGCAAAGTCCTTTCTCGTGCTGAGGTGAAACTTCTCGTGTTTTAGTTTTTGGCTAATGCTCTTCATTCTGTCACTGGGCACCACTGAACAGAGTCTGGCTCCATCCTTTTGGCACCCGCCTTGGGGATATTTACATGGATTGACGAGATCCCCTCTCAGTGCTCTCTCCTCCTAACCATGCCCAGCTCCCGCAGTCTCTCCTCACAAGAGAGATGCTCCAGACCCCTCATCATCTTCGTGGACCCCTTCCAGCAGCTCCTCGTCCCCCTTGTTCTGAGGAGCCCAGAGCTGAACACACAGCGGGCTGGGTTTTGGCGGGGGTTCCCTTTCCCGGCGGCGCCCCCGCTGCGCGGCTCTTCGCGACATCACAGCGGGCGGCGGCGGCACGCCAGGAATGCGCGCTCCCGCTCGGGGCCGCGCACCGGCGGCGCGCACCGGCGGGGGCGGGATGACATCATGAGAAAGTGGCGGCCGGGAGCGGCGTCCCCGGCAGCGGGCGGGCGCCGCGGGGAGGGGAGCGCCGGGGAGAGAGGGAGCGGGGGAAAGCGGGCAGGAAGGAAGCGCCGTCGGAAGCCCCCGGGGCGAGAGCGGCGGAAGCGGCCGCAGCGCGCATCCCGCATCCCGCATCC